>OY776279.1:45059192-45174192 GCA_963675445.1 Linnaemya vulpina | reverse complement strand
ATTTTTAAATTTATTTTTCATTGATGCAAATCTTCATGATACCAAAAATGATTTTATTAAAATTTAAAATTTTTAAACATTTTAGTTACTATATGTACCACAAAATACCGAATATGCCAAAAAAAATTAATTTCCCACCCCTTGAGACGAAAACTAAATTTTTTAAAATAATGTTTTACCAATGCATGTATAAAGCGGTTTTATATAAGAAAAACTAAAATTTGTAAAAATTTTTGTAACAAAACATTGCAGTATCCAACCCTGGAAACGACATTTTGATTTTTTTTTTAATTTTTGATACCAAATTTGTTTTGTTAGATTCAAAAATTATTTTAACCAAGAAAAACCGAAGTTAGTTGATTTTTGGTTATGTTATTGTATTAAAAATTCAAATTTCCTAATCCTGGATTGGAACTTTAAATTAAAAAATTTTTTTTCATCCGTGCAAATCTTCATGTTACTAAAAACGGTTTTATTTAATGAAAACTTAACATATTTATACATTTTAGTTATTATATGTACCACAAAATACCGAATGTGCCCAAAAAATATTTCAATTTCCCATCCCTGGAGGCGAAAATAAAAACTTTTTAAAATTATTTTTTACCAATGCAAGTCTCCATGATGTATAAATTGGTTTTATTTAAGAAAAACTTCAAATTTGTAACCATTTCTATCACTTTCATGTACTACAATGCATATCAGTTTTCGAACCCTGGAATCGAAATTTGTTTTTTTTTAATTTTTGATACAAATTCTATTTTGCCAGGACAAAAAATAATTTTAACCAGGAAAAAACGACGTTAGTTGATTTTTAGTTATTTTAATGTACAAAAAATATTAAAATTTCCTAACCCTGGATAAGAATTTTAAATTTTAGAAATTTTTTTTCCATCTATGCAAATCTTCCTGATGTATTAAATGGTTTATTTAAGAAAAACTTAAAATTTTTAAAAATTTTAATTATTATATGTACCACGAAATACCGAATGTTTAAGAAAAAATTCAATTTCCAATCCCTGCAATCGAAAATTTAATTTTTTAAAATTATTTCTTACCAATGGAAGTCTTCATGATGTATAAAGCGGTTTTATTTAAGAAAAACTACAAATTTGTTACCACTTTCGTTACTTTCATGTACTACAAAATATTGCAGCACCGAACCCTGGAATAGAAATTTTGATGTTTTTTTTAATTTTTGATACCAATTTTGTTTTGCCGAAATAAAAAGTAATTTTAACCAGAAAAAAACGTCAGTTGATTTTGGTTAGTTTATTGTATAAAAAAATTTAAATTTCCTAACCCTGGATGGGAACTTAAAATTTTTAAATATTTTTTTACATCAATGCAAATCTTCATTACACCAAAAATTGTTTTATTTAAGAAAAACTTAAAATTTTTAAACATTTTAGTTATTATATGTACCACAAAATACCGAATGTGCCAAAATTTTTTTTTTTTAATTTCCCATCCCTGGAAATTTTTTTTTCTAGTTTTAAATGGACAATTGAGAAGTCCCACAGCATGAAAAAGTTTCAATTTTCAAATACGCAAAAAAATTTTCGGTTTTTGGTGTTAATTTTGCCTCGAGAAATAGGTGTAAGCTTCCCACCTCTGGAACCATCCTTCCAATTTTTCTGAATTTCAATACCACTCTAAGTTAGCTCACTTCCAATCGATCAGTTCAAGAATGAAGTCTCTAGCTCTTCTGGGGGCTTGGGAAAACCGATTTCACCTACAGACAGACGGACAGACGGACATCGCTCAATCGTCATCGCTATTCATAAGGATCCAGAATATATATACTTTATGGGGTCGCATAATGATATCGAACAAATTACACACGGAATGATAAACCTAGATATACCCTTTCACATTTTTGTGAAGGGTATAAAAAAATATAAATATTTTATTGCTGCTTTATTTAATGAACTCAACTAGAACTGACTTTCTTAATTCTATTTACAATATTTATAACTTATCTTTTACTTTATAATTCAGCTGACGTTTGGTGAAATGGTTTTGCAAAAAATATTAAATTGAAATTAAATACGGAAATGCTGACTACTTAGATTGTGAAATGGTATAGTTTATTGAACTATGAAAGTAGAGCATTGCATTTGGTAATTACTTATTATTGCTTACTATGGGAATTGAGTTTGTTGAACCAATGAAAATATTACTGTTCCCAATTAACTGGTAGGGAATGTGTTGGACTATTGGAATGGGTGGTTGATATAACTCCTCCCCCGTTTACCTGAAAACTCTCCTGAGTTTTTATAGTTACGTTTATTTTGTGATTTTTTTTTTAAATTTTTTTGTATATGAAAAATATAATTACTACACTTAGTGCCAATAGGCTGAATGTCAAAGCTAGCCCATTAAAGGCATAGTTTAGTTTTTTATGAAATCTGATTTCTTTGATCTTCTGAATATTTTCGATCTGATTAAATACTATTTCATCAAACGTTAGCTGAGCTGTAATATTATTCAAATTAAAGTTATTGTTTATTAAAAAATGTTGATCAAACTTATCATAAAAATTACAATACATATTTCCATTTGTTTCTAATTTACAATCATTAAATGTTGTTAGTTGATTTCCTTTTAAATTGCAACTACTATTAACTATGGAGTTTATGTGATTTTTCATAATTATTAAGCCTGGTTTTATTTCAATAGTTTCCATTTGTTTGTTCCTTCTTTTTAAGCAGTTGTTCGTAAAAATACATAGTTCAGACTGTTTTAAATTACTTCTTTTTAATTCCTTATTAAAATCATACATTGTGTTGTTTATCTTTAAAATTTCTCTATTTTCAAAGACTAGTTCTTCTTGATTTTAATTAGGTATAGATACAAAAAGTGATCTTTCCACTTTTCTTATATCTTTAGGTATTTGAATTGAAAAAATGATCTTATTTTCTTTATATTGAGCTGCACTTACTTTAGTATTTTGTGTTCTGTAAAGATCGATATTGTAACGAATTATTTCTTCACTTGTTAATACATTATTATTCATAGTGTTTTTTTTAGCAGCAACAAGGTTATTTTGTACGTGTTCTACATTATCTAGCAAAATTTTAATTTTTAACAGTATATCCAGATATATGAGCTTATTTTCTAATTCTTCATCGTTCTTAGATATTTGATTTAATCTTAAGATAATTTGTGCCCTATCACTTTCTATTGCGTTCTTTAGTTTCGAATTGTGCTATTAAATATGTGGTTTATTTCGATACTTCTGTTAAGGTCTTCTATTATTGCATGATTGTTGTCTTCAATTGTATGTATATGTCGTTCTATTTCTGTCCTGTCAGAGTCGTCCATTGTGCGGTATAACCATTTCATTCCTGTTCCTACGAAATTTATTAGTCCTCTTGGATGTCTAGTGGGGGTAATTGTTTTTAATTTTGATTTTACTTTTGTTAGTTCACTAACAAAACTAAAAAGTGTTTGTCGTTGATATTTGATATTATTTTTATGTTTTCCTCTAGTCCGTCTATAACGTACTGGATTTCTTTGGGGTGAATGATGTGTAAAATAGTATTGTAACTGTATGTTATATCTACGTCTTCTAATGCAATTTCAGCAAACCCATTGGTGCTATTGATATTTTCGATAATTAGGGTGGTGTTGCTTACATTAAAAAGCATCATTATTAACAGCGTCATATGTACCTGAAAATTTATTAGTTCTTTTTATATTTGTTGGGTGGATACCTTCTAGTTTCATTTTTTTGTATCTAGGTTCTTGCTTATGTCTAAGAGCTTTGTAATTTCTTACGTACCCTTCCTGATTTGTATTAAGATTTATCTTTGTGATTTGTTTTTCTTTCGTGGTTTTTAATAAATCATAGATTTTGTTTTTTTTCAATTTTTCCGTTGGCTATATCTATTGGTTTTGCATTGGTTACGGAATGAACAGATTTGTTGTACCATTCAGTACATTTTTATAATTTTTCTTGGACTGATAAACCTGAATTTTCGATTTCTGATGTCCTATGGTGTTAGGGAATCTTTCGATATCTGCATGGGAATTCGGTTTTGTAAAATGGACTTCTACTTCTTCTTGCCTAAAAAAATCTTTAACATTGGTTGAGTTGAACTCGTTGTCGGCAATTATAAGTTTTGGTTTTGCGGTTAAAGAGAAATATAAACGAAGTTTTTCTATAACTTTTATACTACTCCTGTCTTCTAGGTAAATAGCAGTAGCTTGTTTCGAAAATTCGTGTCTTTGGGTGTTTCTGTTATGTAGTACTTTGGTTTATAAGGTTTTCTATCATATTTACTTCTACAACACACACGGCAGTTATTTATATATTTCTGGATGAGTGTTTTAAGATTTTTGAAGTATATGGCATTTTTTAAGCCTTGGTAATTTTCGTTTATTCCAACTCTGTTTCTTGTTTGTGGTTATTCTGAATATACCTAAGGGCTTCTTCTTCATTTCTCATGTCTTTAGCATGATATGAGCATCTATAGAATTTTACACTTGTGTTAAATAGTTCTATAAATTTTTGTTGCACTATGTTATAGTCGGAATCTGAAATGCCTGAATATATTCCTACTTTTCCTGTTTTTATATATCTCCTAAAAATGTCTGACATGAATCCACTTCTAATGTCGTCTAAGCTTACAAAAATTTTCCGTTTATTATCAATTATTTTAATTTCTTCCGTCTTAATTACAGTCAAAATTATTTGGGTATAGAAGCGATTAACGATGGAATCTAATATAGGAAAGTGATCATTCCTTTCTTCCTATTGAGAATGAATAGTAGCGGCTGTACTTAAGTTGTCTATGTTAACGTCTTCATCTATTGCACAAATTTCTCCTGTGTCTGCATTGATTCTGCTAAGAAAGTCGGCTAAAGTATTTTCTTTGCCTTTGATGTACCCTATGTTAATGTCGTATTCTCCAAGTTTAAGTAACCAACGTTGAAGTCTCGGATTTATATCCTTTCCCTTATGTTTAGCTTATAACCATTTTAGTGGTTGGTGATCTGTCATGAGATCAAAGTTCCTTCCGTATATGTATGGCCTAAAATAATTTACTCCCCAAGCGATGGCCAACAGCACTTTTTCTGTTGTGGAGTATTTTCTTTCATGTTCATTTAGAGTTCTACTTGCGTAGCTGATGGGATGGTTGTTCTGTATTCATACTGCTCCGATGGCGAATTCACTAGCGTCTGTTGCTAATTTAAATTTTTGTTTAAAATCTGGGTATTTAAGGATGGGTGTGACAACTAATAATCTCTTGAGTTTGTAAAATGCGTCTGCATATTGAGGATCATTTTTATTTATTTTAGTATCCTTTTTTAAATATTTTGTTAATCCATGAGCTATTTTAGCATAATCTTTTATAAACTTTCTATAATACCCGGTTGTTCCTAAGAGTGATTTTATTTGCTTCTGAGTTTCAGGAGTTTCCTTATGCTCTTGTACCGTACTGCTAAAAATCAAGATATCATCGAGATATACCACACATATTTTGTTGATGTATTCTCTTAATACCGAATTTATTTATTGTTGGAACGTAGCAGGGGCATTCTTTAACCCAAAAGGCATACGGACGAATTCATAATGTCCTAGTGGAGTAGAAAATGCCGTATTTTTCCTGTCTTCCTCTTTAATGAAGATCTGCTGAAACCCTTTATCTAGATCGAGTGTAGTGAAGTACTGTGCTCGACCAAGTTTTTCTAGGATAGTATCAATGTTTGGTATTGGGAATTTGTCACTAATAGTAATTTCATTTCAGGCTCTGTAATCGATCATGATTATCCATTTTTTTCCCCGAATTGTCCGACTTCTTGGGTACAATCCATAAGGGAGAATTATATGGGGATACGCTTTCTCTTATTATCCCTTGTTCTATCATTTCTCGCATTTGTCTATTGATTTCCACCTCATGTATTTGAGGATACCTGTATATTTTAGAATATACAGCTTTGTTGCTTGTTGTTGTGATCTCATGTTGTACTTCATGAGTGTGAGTGAGTAAATTACATTCTTGAAAAAATAAATCTGAATTCTTAGAAATAAGCTCTGTTAAAAATGTCTCCTCTTCTTTATTCATGTCTTCATGTTTTAGTTTGCCTAATATTTCTTCTGATTGTGTTTCTAGAGTTTGTATTTCTTCTGAATTGTATGGACAAGAGTCTATAAATTTTATTATATTACCGTTTATATGTAAGGAGTCTTCTTCTAAGTTTATTATTGCCGAAAAGGATTTTAATATATTTTGTCCTATTAAGCCATCAAAATATTTGCCCTCGAAGTTGGTTAGCTTCCAACACAAAAGATTGTCTTCTTTAAATTCTTCAGGAAGAGGTGTAATAACTTCTTCGTCTATACAGAAATTTCCGTTAATTGTATGAAAATATATTGGTTTCTTTAATTTTGTTCTTTCAAATTGAGGTAACAAGTTTTTGTTAGCAATGAAGTTGTTGATCCTGTATCGGGTAAACATTTGATGGTTGTATTTCCTATTCTTAAGTCAACTATCTGTAAACTAATTTTTGGGCTTGATACTGAAAATTTGCTTCACCTGTACTATTGTTTTCAATATGGTCTACTAGGCCCATTGTTGTTATGACTAAGAGCTCTGTAGGAATGTTGGCTACGTCTGGATTGTTGGGAAGCATATGCATTAAAAAAGTTTTGGCGAAACTGAGTGGAATTATTATTTTGACGAACTGGAAGATGATTCTTATTGTACGGATTTTGAAATGGTTGTCCTTAAAAAGTCTGTCCTTGTTGAGATGTCCGGTTCTGTCCATTTTCACTCTAATTTCTGTTGTTGGTTCTGTTGACGTGTATAAGTATTCTTTTGAAATCTATTGTCATATTGTCTTACTCTCTTCTAGAGCGTAATAAGCTTCCCTAAGAGTGGATATATTTCTACTATAAATTATGCTAGATAAATTTGGATGTATTCCATTCAAAAATGTTTTAAGTATAACTAATTCATTAGTAAGAGGCGAAAACTCCTGGGGTTTATTTATATCAAATTCATACTTAGTGTTTAACTTATCTAATATATTTCTAAGGTTCTTAAAATAATCGCTTACATTAGTATTCTTCATGTTGATTGCTTGATGATAGAGAGAGTGATATCCTTCTTTGATTCCGAAATTCTTTATTAGTTCTTCCTTTATTCGGGTCCATGTTGCTTCTGCTCCTAAAGCTCTTACTACTTGTAGGGCTGGTCCTTGAATTTTATTTTTTACATATCTTTCGAAAACAAACCGTTGTAGGATGGCACTCTCCTGCAACAGCGGCAGTATTAACTCTACTTGTCTGATAAATGATGATAGGTCATATTCTTTGGTACTATGAAATTTGTTAATACGAGCTGCTTCCTTTATCAGGTCAGACCCAGATTGTACGGCGGGCTGGATATTGTTGTTATCTTCTGAGGAAATTTTTTTTTATTTTTCTTTTTTCGTCAGATCTTGTTTGAATAGATTATATTGTCTTTAGACACAATTTCAGTTTGAACGTTTTTATTTTAGATTTATTATTATTATTATATTTCACTATCGCTCTTTTGTGCTATATTGTCTTCAGACGTTGGAAAAAAACTTGCACAAATGTTTGGTAAAGTCTTTAGACTTATTGTTCAAGTTTTACAAAAATATCTTTATTTTCACGATTGTTTCAATGAAATCTTTAGATTTTTCAATGTCACTGTTCGCCTTTTCACAAGGATATTTTTTATTTTCTTTTAAGGTTAACGGTTTAATTGTGTCTTTCAGGATATTCACTATTTTCCGTTAAAAAGGATCTTTTATCGACTACGCCACTTACGAGTTCGAGCGGTTTTAAAAAATTGAAAAATATAAATATTTTATTACTTCTTTATTTAATGAACTCAACTAGAACTGACTTTCTTAATTCTATTTACAATATTTTATCTAACTATTTTATTTAACTTATCTTTTACTTTATATTTCAGCTGACGTTTGGTGAAATGGTTTTGCAAAAAATATTAAATTGAAATTAAATACGGAAATGCTGACTACTTAGATTGTGAAATGGTATAGTTTATTGAACTATGAAAGTAGAGCATTGCATTTGGTAATTACTTATTATTGCTTACTATGGGAATTGAGTTTGTTGTACCAATAAAAATATTACTGTTCCCAATTAACTGGTAGGAAATGTGTTGGACTATTGGGATGGGTGGTTGACATAACTGTCGCTTCGCGTAGAAAAGTAGAAAGTAGATCTACTTTACGCGTCAAGCGTTCTACGCGTTTTGTCATGTAACATGTTACATACAATTACACTAGCTCTACTTTTTTGACAGAAGCTTATAACGCGTAGACGCTTATAACGCGTCACAAAAATCTTTACACAAAATCTTTATATATGCGAAAGGAATTTTGAAAGCTCATTCATTTGGATAAAAAACTAAATGCGGAAGCAAAGACTATAATCAAAGAATATACACTATAAGAAGACGCAAGATATCACGAAATAAAATTTTGAAATCTATATTGATGCCAGCGCACAGTGGCACATTTTGTAAGTTGGGGGTCAAAATTATATAACTTTTGACTGGGTTGAAATTTTTAATGACATTTTTTTTGTTGGATAGAAGACATCTTAAACTTCAATTTAATGTATTAACTTAAAAATCGGGCCTTATTAAAGTGCACTTATATATTATTGAAAAATTACTTTTAAAAATATAGGTATTATCGGCTTTAAAAAAATATATTTTTGAATGTAGTTATTTAATATTGCATTTTGTAAATAGTAACGTTAACTAAACTAAAAAATTAAATACTTAATTAAGACGTCCACCCGGGTCCATTTTATTTTGATATTTAGCCCTCTTCTCCAATGGACCACTTAGAATACGGGTTTGAAGCTCAAAATTGTTTTAAATATATTAATATTGATATAATATTTAGCAAAACTAATTTTATTTTAGTTGTTGATATCCTGTGAAATTTTAGGGCAATCGGTCCACATTTACGCATAGGGCCCTTGCAAGTTAAATTTCGAAAAATAGCCTTGGTGATCATACTTCACTAACAAATGTAAGTTCGACAGCTTTAAATGTTATTATTATATGAACAATTTATATATATTTTAAACGTGAATCCATAACAGATATGTGGGAGATCCATATCCGAAAAAAGGTTTTACCATAAATTCTAAGAAAATCTTTTTATTCCAAATAAAATAAAATTTCTTTTATAAATTTTCAATATTTATTGTCTTTTTTTGCTCTAATTTTTATGTTAATTTGCATAGAATACATTTTTCAATTAACCATCTTAGTGAAAATTTCATCTAAGTATGTCTCCTGTTCATCTTCAAGGAGCTGTTTGGCGTCTTTGTCCAATTCCATGGGGGTGGAATTCCATTTTTGTCGAATGCTGGATATATATGAATCAGAAGTGCACGGTAAAATATTAAAGAGGTCTTTATTGGTACTATATCTTGATATCTTTCTTGTGTTGTGCTCGCGAAAATATTTATAATCTTTGTTTCTTTTTTCTTGCGCTTCTTCAGAAAGATCTCCAATCGGCAGCATATTGTGTTGAATAATGTTTTCCCCCCACATTTTTCGTTGTATAGTTTCGCTGTTTCATTAGCATACTGACAAAATTTTCTTTCATTTACCTTTTTATGGCACGATGTTACTTGCAGTATGATTTTGTAGCGTTTTATTAATTCAAAATCTACTGCAGCAGTTTCAGGATCAGAAAAAAATTTTCTTGCTGTGTTGCCATCATTTGTGTTTCCTTCTCCTTGCTATGGCTGATCGATCAGTAAACCCAATTCTAGATATTTTTCTTGTACGTGTTTCTTTTTTGCCTCTCTTTTGGCTTCATTTTCTTCACTATTTCGTACTGTTCCTTTAAAATCTAAATCATAGCTTAGCTTTAATATGTATTCCATAAATCGAATTTTAGCACGGAGTGGGGACAAGCCAAACTCATAGGCTTCTTGGAAAGTAGTGTCTTCTGTTGGAAGTTGACTTAATTGGCTTGCAGTTTTTTTGCAAATAACACAGCTTGAAAATAATTTTGTTTAAGTTATGGCCTGTGCAACTTTTCCATCAATCATTGTAAGTAACATTTGGTAATTTATTTCAATCTCTTGATCGTTAAGTAGCAAAGTTGTCGGTTAAAACTTATCTATTTTTTGTTTAAGTTTAGATACTTCTTCTAATATTGCATCCTTCGTTTCCTACTTAAAAGCAAATTTAATTGGTCTGCAATATTTTGTTGAGAAAGGTGTTTCGTTTTTCCATATGTCAACATCGGTTTCTTTGCTAGTAGATGGCTCAAATTAATGTTATTTGTTTTTAGTCTTAACGGAACAAAAGATATCATAAATAAGTCAGAATCTGATATATTTTCCCATTTAGAAATTAATGTTAGGCTACAGTCTTTTTAATATTATCTGCGTCCAATGTATTCGACAATCTTTCCGCATGTTTATAGAATTTTGTGGTGGTAAACAATCGTTTTTAATTAAAACCAAATATCTATATTCTGGATAAATGGAGCAATGTTTCCCAATTGCCCGCTTTCGCAATTCCATATACTGATATTTTGTTAGCTTTAAGTCCCGATATATTGAAAATGCTTATTATCGATTAGTGTTGGAATGCTCTTTCAAATCCTTTTGACAAGCTTGGAGCTAGCTTTCATTACATTTTCTATTATATAAATTTTTTTAGTTTCAGTTTTTGTTTATCCTAGTTGATGGAAAAGCGCATCTTTAATTATATCATGAAAAAATTCTTAATTAATGCTTTGCAGCTTTCGTCTTCAGAACCTTTCACTACACTCCTCAACTGGTCTGGCAGGTCGGCCCACATATGCTGGTTTTGGTTGGCTTTCAAACACAAGTTCGCTTGTAAGCCATTGTTTGTTGCAGTTAAACATTTTTTCCTTATTTCTATAACATTCATAATACCGTTTATTTAATCGCGTTAAAATATTATTAATTTTTTTTAAATGGTCGCACAACTCAAAATAAGGGTCTTTTAAAATGTGTAATATAACATCGTTTTTGATTTTTTGTTCAAAATAAATTTTAGAAAGATCCTTATAACTGAACTTAGCCATCGTTTTGACAATACTGATTACCTTTACTAATTTTGTGTCTTCTTATACACATCAAGTTTTCTTGAAGCATGTATGTGTTTAACCGAGAGAGAGGAAAGAAGAAAGAAGAGGAGTACAGACATGCTTGTACCGACAATTTACTTCAATTCTCTTTTGTTATTTCATTCGCATATTCAAGAAAACCTGATGTGTCTATCGTATTTTAACCTTTATATAAGCAGCAGCTACCTGGGTACACAATAAATTTATAACAAAAGGTTATCAGCCGAAATACAACTCATGTACCTACCCTCGCTTATATGTAACTATACATTTTTTGATGGCCTAAATTACAAAAATGCATTTAATGCATTATAATAACAATCTTTTATTATACCCTTTTCATTAATAAAACTTCTTCGAAAAAAGGAAAAACTTACACGCAATACACACCTAAATATGTACTTACTATAACACCTTATAAGTAATTTTAGGAAGTTTTTCGCAGAAAACAAGTTGCGTTCCACTGAACATCGAGATTTGGGACTTTTATTGCAATGCCCAAATCTGGGACTCGAGCAAAGTAGGGCACGATTTTTTTAAACTATTTTATAAGTTAAGAAATGATATTGTGTGAAGAAAAAAAAATTTTCCAAAAATATATAAAACCAAAAAAGTTATTCCCACTTGAAGTTCAAAAATTTTCTAAAATATTTTGAATTTCACCATCTCTTAAAAAAGCGCGTTTTCGATCACCCTATTCGAAGAGAAATAATCGCAATAAAAGCTTACATTTCTGTATTTCGAGGTTCCTATGGGTTTACTTTTATATAAAAAAAATTTAATCGGTGACACAAAAAAAATTGTTTTTAAGAGTTTTGTCCGCCATCTCTTTAAATTTGTCACTGGGCGGCGGTAAGGGAAAAAACGAAGAAAAACAGCAGAAACCAACGCGTTGGATCGTTGGTCATCGAACATGTTTAAAAGTTTGTTTTATCAAATTTAACTTACACCTAATTTACACGAAGACCTTTATGAAGTCTATTTTTCGCCGTCATTTTTGGTTTAATAGCGAACGGTGCAGAGAAGAAGGGGGCTAGAAGAAATGACTCGATTTCTGTTTTCTATGGTTTTTTTATACCCTTCACAAAAAAGTGAATGGGTGTATTTAGGTTTGTCATTCCGTTTCGGTATTAATATACGAACATATAAAGTATATATATTCTGGATCCTTATGAATAGCGATGACGATTGAGCGCTGTCCGTCTGTCTGTACGTGAAATCCGGTTTCCCAAGCCCCCAGAAGAGCTAGAGACTTCATTCTTGAACTTAAATAAAACTATTTTATGCCTCATTAACAGTTACGTTGGTAAAAATACCAAAAAAAATTATAATAATAAATTGTAGCTTCCAGGTATGGGAAATTGAAATTTTTTATACATAAAAGTAACAAAAAAGCAACTAAAGTCGTTTATTTTTACTAATTAAACTATTTTTTAATATAGGAAAAACAAAATTCGTATCAAATATTTAAAATAAATCCAAATATTGATTCCCGGTTTGGATATTTGCAATATTTTGTGTCACATGAAAGTTACCAAAATGGTTACTAATTTGCAGTTTTGCATAAATAAAAGCGCTTTACACAATATGACGATTTGTGGTGTTAAAAAAATTTTAAAAACTAAAATTTCGTTTCCAGGGGTGCGAAATTTTGAATATTTGTTATGTATAAAGGTAACCAAAAAATGCTACTGAAGTTGTTTTTTTTTCGCTTACTGAAACTGTTTTATAAATTAGAAAGCACAAAATTGGTATTTAAATATCTATATATATATATATATATATATATATATATATAATGCCAGACGTACGCTGGTGAAGAGTATATAAGATTCGGCACAGCCGAATTAGCACTTTTACTTGTTTTATATTATTATTAAAGAAAAAAGTAAACTAAAACAGATATACCGATTGAAAAATCAAAATCAATAAAAAAAATTAGACATGTAAAAATAATCATCGTATAAACGCAAAGAATTTTTGGTAAAAAGGTCAAAAGGGAATCAAGAAAAATAGACATCATAAATTTCATCGTCTGAATCCTGTGTTAAGGTACTGAAGGCATGGTGGAAAAAAGCATATGTAAGCAAAAACCACATGCAAATTTAACGGTTTAATGTTATTTAAATGGTTTTGATTAGAGGTTCTTGTCAAAAACTAGCGTTTGATTCAGTTCGGCACAGCTCTATTTCTTACACTATGTGTTGTGTATGTTTGTTTATATATATATATATATATATATATATATATATATAATATAAAATTTATTTGTTGGGTGGTTAAGCAATGTCTATATGCATTTCATTGGCGCTTCTTACCAAATCGTCAGTAGACTTCAACCACAGTTTTGCAAAGTTTCAAACTTCTCAACTTATTAAAAGACTTCCAAAAACCATCTGAGAATTATGTTAAATAAATTAACTATAAAAATTCACAAACGATTTCAAAAAATCACATTATAATAAGTGTAGCAGGCTATGAAACTTATACAAACCAATCCCAACAAACAACTTTTATTCGATATGACTCTATTTTATTTTTCTATACCTTTATACAATTAGAAATCCCTTGGATAACAATGAAAGTATTTATAAGGCAATATGAACAATAAAATCTCAATTGAATTGTTAATAAACTAATTTTTTGACATATTGTCATTGTATATTATATATATATATATATATATATATATATATATATATATATATGAAATTTATTTGTTGGGTGGTTAAGCAATGTCTATATGCATTTCATTGGCGCTTCTTACCAAATCGTCAGTAGACTTCAACCACAGTTTTGCAAAGTTTCAAACTTCTCAACTTATTAAAAGACTTCCAAAAACCATCTGAGAATTATGTTAAATAAATTAACTATAAAAATTCACAAACAATTTCAAAAAATCACATTATAATAAGTGTAGCAGGCTATGAAACTTATACAAACCAAACCCAACAAACAACTTTTATTCGATACGACTCTATTTTATCCTTCTATACCTTATATATATATATATATATATATATATATATATATATTTAATAAGTTGAGAAGTTTGAAACTTTGCAAAACTGTGGTTGAAGTCTACTGACGATTTGGTAAGAAGCGCCAATGAAATGCATATAGACATTGCTTAACCACCCAACAAATAAATTTCATATTATAATAGTACAATGACAATATGTCAAAAAATTAGTTTATTATATATATATATATATATATATATATATATATATATATATATATATATATATATATATATATATATATTATATATATATATATATATATATATATATATATATTTGTTTTTTTTTTTTTTGGAGGTCTTTTAATAAGTTGAGAAGTTTGAAACGTTGCAAAACTGTTGTTGAAGTCCACTGACGATTTGGTAAGAAGCGCCAATGAAATGCAAATAGACATTGCTTAACCACCCAACAAATAAATTTCATATTATAATACTACAATGACAATATGTCAAAAAATTAGTTTATTAACAATTTATATATATATATATATATATATATATATATACAATTTAAGACCCTTGCAACAGCTCAGTTTGTGAAAAAATTTATAAGATTTTCGATTGTCTTAATAGTGGTTCCCTTAATGGCGATAACTGCTACAGATCTGCAGTTCAAGTTAACAATGAACCTCACAAATTTATACAAAACTTTAAGGAATATCTGGATGACGTGGAATTCGTAGACCAAAAAAAGCGTGTTTTCTTTCTAAATGGTATGAAGCTCACTCTTAATGCAGTCCATTTACTGGTTAATGACATTTTAAAAGAATGGGTGATTTATATAATGTCAAGACAATGGCAACCCTTCCGTATCCGGATTAAATATTATTTTGATAAAAGTTATTGTTGCTAAAATTATTCAATCAAGTTTTTCCAGTAACTGTGAATTTGCACACGACGAGATTGAATATATTGGTACTTATGATCTATGTTTACCAAAAAGTAATGATTATGAATTATATTCTTCAATTGAATATAATGAAATAGGCTGTGGTTGTTGTTGATTTTGACGACGATGTACATATATGAAGATTACTTTTTAGAATATATTTTTAATAATTCTGAGAACATACTTACATTTTGAACTGCTTTCCATGAGATACTTCGTTGAGTATGTTGCATTTAAAACTATTCCAAAATTGCAATGCGAAAAATGCTGTAATGGGCTTAGGAAGATGGATGAAGTTTTAACCGCTGCAAGCGAGCTTCTTGTATTCTTTATGAATTATCAGTCTCTGACAGATTTTGGAAATTTAGCTGTTCCATCAGACAAACTAATGGATGCAACGAAGAAACGTATTTAAATATTTCACAATATCTTTAAAACTGAACCGGAACGAAATGGTATAAAATCATTTATTATTGATTTGTGCAAACGCTCAACCCCAGAATGGTTAAGTGATAATTGTTTCCACTATAAACAACAATTATTGGACTTTTTATTATTGGTCCTCCTTTGAAAGCACTACTCGTGGGCTATAGAGAAAGGTACATAGTTCTAAGCAAAGAAAAGTGCAGATTTTTTCAAATAAATAAAAATACAAAAGCAATTCTAAAAAAAGTAATAAAAAAGAAATGTAACAAGAAAATAAATAAATAAGTAAACGCAAAGTTTTAAAATTAACAAAATATTACTAATAATAATTAATTTTTTTTGTATATAAACATTTTTAAAAAGGTTTAAATATTTTTATTAAAATCTCCAACTCTCTTGATTTTACCAAAATAAATGTATCCTTCTTTATATTTTATTTAACAGAAAACCTAAATGTTTTAGCTTTAGTGCACAATAACGTAATAGAATTTCTAGAAAGGGTTATTGCATATAACCATTTTATATGAATAAAACACACTAATTACTATGATTTTCTTTGAATTCTATACTAACTTATTTCTAATACAGTTTAAAATAAAACAGGTCAATTCCTGAACGATTCACAGGTCCACAAAAAAAAATCATTCAATAACAGCTCCACCGTCTTTACAGATTTTCGGCGCTAATTTTGTAATTTACTAATACCGAACGAATCACCTGAGCCAATAAAATAAAATATGTTGATACTTAATTTGTCAATAAATAATAAAGTCTGTAAAAAAAACCTTTGCACATATATAAATAATCTTTGCACATATAAAAATAAAAGAAATTTCAAAAAATGCATTGATTTCTAATAAAAATAAACAAAATTTTTAATTTTTTTTTCTTAACGGAATTTTATAAACATATTATTTGGTAATATATATTGGTAATAGGATATTTAAAAATAAAAAATAAAAATATTTTTAATGTAAAAAAAATTTGTGCACAATTGATTAAATTTTATGTTTGATGTAAATTTTGGAATTATTGTTTCTAATACTTTGTGTGTCCACCTTGAGCATCCATTACCGCTTGTAGACGTGCTCGCACCGATTGAATTAGTTTCGGAATATTATCTTCTAAAGGTATATTATCCCTCTCTTCTTTAATGAATCGTATCAAATGATTTTTGTTCCTTGGTGGTCTCTTTCCTACCTTGAACCCAAAAATTTTCGGTTGGATTTATATCCGGACTTTTTGCAGGAGTATCAATAACTTTGGTACAGTTGTATAATAACCAGGCACTACATAAATAAGAGTTATGCTTAGGATCTTTATCTGATAGTATTTGTATTTGAATTTCTTCGGATTAGCCGGGTTTATAAAACCAAAATTTTTGACGCTGGCAGTCAGTTCCTCTTGTAAGATATCAAGATATACTTCTTTAGTCATTATTTCATCTAAAATCCATATTACACAAACTCCTTTGTTGGATATACATACTAGAGCTGTGCCGAACTGAATCAAATGCTCTTAAACGCTCGTTTTTGACAAGAACCTCTAATCAAACCCATTTAAATTACATGGGTTTGATTAGAGGATCTTGTCAAAAACGAGCGTTTAAAAGCGTTTGATTCAGTTCGGCACAGTTCTACCCCATACCACTACTGACCCTTTCCAAACTTTACTGTAGGTATAATAGAGCTGTGCCGAACTGAATCAAATGCTCTCTAAATGTATATATATATATATATATATATATATATATATATATATATATATATTATATATGTATATATATATATATATATATATATATATATATATATATATACTATATATATGTATATATATATATATATATATATATATATATATATATATATATATTAATGACCTTATCAGTTTATTATAATATTAGTCAAGCTTATGGTCGTTTTTTATCAAATTATATTTGGTCTAATTTTTATTCCATATTTCGTTAACAGCTTGTTAACACCTTCAGGATATACAAATTATTAAAATTTTATTGAATATGTCATGTTTTGAAACATGACATAAAAAACTATTCACAATATTTGCTTTTCAAATTCAATAACACATAAAATATTTTTTCAACATTAACAATTTTACTATAAATTCAACACATTTTTCAATTCAATAACAAATTATAACGAATATTTTTATAGCAAATATATATATATATATATATATATATATATATATATATAAAAATATATATATATATATATATATATATATATAATATGAAATATATATATATATATATATATATATATATATATAAATATATATATATATATATATATATATATATATATACATATATATATATATATATATATATATATATATATACATATATATATATATATATATATATATATATATTTATATATATATATATATATATATATATATATTTATATATATATATATATATATATATATACATATACATACATACATATATACATAAAAACACATACAGACATATACATATATGTATATATATATATATAAATATATATATATATATATATATATATATATATACATATATACATATATACATACACATATATACACACATACATACATATATATACACATATACATAAATACATATGTATCTACACATACACATATACATACATCCATACATGTACATACATACATATACATATACATATATATATATATATATATATATATATATATAGTTACGTTTTTAGACCTTTTCGTAAAAACGGTTTTGTTACTTATCCTTCAAGGATTCGTTTATTGCATCAAATTAAAACACGGACAAATTAATTTTAGAAATATAATGCGGCAACTCTTTATTTATTACTTTATTTACACGAGTATTTGTACTACTCAACACTTAGCGATGTTAACACGTCTATATTTGATATCAAACTGATTATCGCTGAGCTCTGGCAGCGCCTTTATATAGCAAAAATGACGTCGTCTGGTAACCTCGCGAAAGTTCTGGGTATGGTGGTTGTTTTTTACTTGACATGTGTGTGTTTGTATACATGACAATGCTGACTTGTTTGGTTTGCTTATGGTAACTGTGTGTGGTTGAATGTATGAGTGTTCTGTGTGTTTTGCCTATGGTAACTATGAGTGGTTGTATGAATGAGTGTGTGGTTTTGTTTCTTCTACGTGTATATGGCTGTGTATACTTGTGACTCTATTTAGCTGTATTAGCAGCGAATACTTGCATACAAGATCGTTAAGAATAACCTCTCTTAGCATATATGTTGCTATGTTTGTTATTGTTGTGGTTTACTCTTATTGGCACAGCCTTGAATGATGTTGTATATTCTGGAGTATTCCATTTCCGTTAATTTGAATATTATCTATATAGTGTTGACCAGGGTTGTAACATTTTGACAACTATAGATTAATTGGTAGTGCTGCCAAGTACATATAGCCACATTGTCGTTTTATTTAAATCTATTTCTAATCTTTGTAACACTGCCGCCCACTTAAGCCTGTTCGACCCGAATAGGCATACAATAACCTCATCCATAGTGCGCCAATCGTTCGAGATGTACTATCTTCATTTTCGACCTTGGGCTATTGTGCTTCTGTATCCGGTATACAACGTCATTCACTCTCTTAATCACTTTATACGTGCCATCCGAGTGAGTCTGTAATTTTGGGACAATCCTTTCTTCCGTTGTGGGTTATACAGTAAAACCAATTGTCCTTCCATAAATCCCTCCGAGTTTGCTGCGCGGTCATACCTAGCCTTCATCTCGTCACTGACCATCTTGATTCTATTGCGCAGGAACTCATGCAGTTCGTTTAAATCCTCCTTCTCCTGGGACGTAATAGCTCCTTCCTCTACAGTTGGCTTAAGACCAAATTCCAAATCACCAGGTAGTTTTAATTCCGTCCCGAAGATAATTTTGGCTGGCGTTCTCGATGTTGAGTCGTGTACAGCTGACCTATATGCCATCAAAAATTTGGGGATGTGCTTAATACTTTTCGTAGGTACTCTTCTAAGGTGCGATTGAATCTTTCTACCATGCCAACAGACTGTGGATGCAGCGGCGTCGTTCTGGTTTTCTTTATCCCATACACCTCGCACATTTCCCTGAATATGGCAGACTCGAAATTCCTTCCTTGGTCGGAATGCAATTCTATTGGGACACCATAGCGACATACCCAGTTGTTGACGAAAGCATTTACAATTGTCTTTGCTTCCTGGTTAGGTATAGCATATACCTCTGGCCATTTACTGAAATAGTCCATTACCACAAGTACATAACGATTTCCGGCTTCGGTGACGGGAAAGGGACCTGCTACATCCATTGCGATCAGCTCGAATGGTGCTCCTGAGTTGTATTGTTGCAGCTGTCCCCGGCTTCTTCTTACTGGGCCTTTGGCTGCTATGCACTGTGGGCAGTTTGCTATCCAGTCAGCTACGGCTTGTTGACATCCAACCCAATAAAGGCGCTGCTTCAGTTTCTCAGGTGTTTTTGTTACTCCAAGATGACCGCCACTGGGTCCATTATGAAACTCCTGTAAAACTTTACTTATCTTGGAGTATGGCACAACTATTAAATTTGAAGTTGTTTTGCCATCTACACTTTCTCATACGCGGTATAAACACCCTTTTATTACTTTAAGGCTGTTCCACTGAGCCCAATAAGATTTGGCGAGTGGGCTTTCAGCTGAAATTTCATTCCGGGATGGTCGTCTGTCCTCTTCTTTGGCCGCTATAATTTTCCTTAGTATATCGTCGTCCCTCTGTGCCGCTGACCAATCTTCATCAGGGCCGATGTGCATTAGCTGAACATCCACAACGCCTTCCTTTGCTCGGTTCTAACACAATGTTTACACTCTAAACAGCACGGTCTTCTCGAAAGAGCATCCACATTGTTATGCTTTGTGCCCCTTCTATGCTCAATGCTGAAGTCGTAGCTCTGCAGGCGCTCAATCCACCTTGCCATTTGCCCTTCAGGATTTTTAAACTGCAATAGCCATCTCAGTGCAGAATGATCGGTCCTTAATGTAAAGTGTTGACCATATAGGTACTTATGGTAATGTTTAATGCATTCCAATACCGCCAGAAGCTCACGTCGTGTCACAAGGTAGGTCCTCTCAGGTTTTGAGAGTACACGGCTATAGTACCCTATGACCTTCTCGGTGCCATTTACTACTTGGGATAGCACACCCCCTATGCCATAGCCGCTCGCATCAGTATCCAGCACAAATTTTTCTCCAGCTATCGGATACGCTAGCACTGGTGACGTACATAATAATTCTTTGAGTTTCTGGAAGGATTTTTCCTGTGGCTCGCTTCAATGGTATGGTCTTGACTTGTTTGTCAGCTCATGCAAGCTTGCAGCTACACTGGCAAAATTCGGCACAAAACGTCTGTAGTATGTGCAAAGGGCCAAAAAGCTGCGCAATTCATGAAGATTTTTAGGTTGATGCCAGTCCCTTACTGCTTTTATTTTATCTTCATCTGTGGAGATTCCGTCTGCTGTAACACGATGCCCCAAATACTTTACTTCTTTCTGGAACAATGCACATTTCGTCAAGCTGAGTTTCAATCCAGTTGATGATATTCGTTCAAGAACTTCTGCCATGTTTTTGAGGTGTTCATCAAAAGTTTTCCCCATCACGATTATGTCATCGAGATATACCAAGCATGTCTTCCAGTGAAGTCTTATCAGTACCTTCTCCATTAGGCGTTCAAATGTGGCCGGAGCATTGCAGAGACCAAATGGCATGACTTTGAACTGCCATAATCCGTTGCCGACACTGAAGGCAGTTTTCTCCTTGTCTTTCTCTGCGATCTCCACTTGCCAATATCCGCTTCGCAAGTCCAACGTAGAGAACCATTTGGTCCCAGCTAACGTGTTTAAAGTGTCATCGATCCTGGGGAGCGGATAATTGTCCTTCTTGGTTATGTCATTGAGCTTCCTGTAGTAAACGCAGAATATAGTACTGCCATCTTTCTTTTTAACTAAGACTACAGGCGAACTCCAAGGACTAGAAGATGGCTCAATTACACCATCACGCTCCATTTCACTTACAGGCTCTTTTACTTTATCTCGCTTTGCTAGGGGTACGCTTCTGGGTGGCTGTTTAATCGGCCTAGCCTCGCCTGTGTTAATTTCATGTTTAACCAATGCAGTTCTACCCTGGCTTTGGCTTCCCATGGCGAAGATATTGGCATGCCTCTTTAGTAACTGTTGGGCTTTATTTCTATCTGACGCTGATAGACCTGCTACCCATTTCCCTACGTATTCCTCAAATTGTTCACGTTCTTTTGCTCTATCTTCTTCTAGAAGTTTATTATTGCCTCTGTTGAAGTACACTGTCCAACATCGGAATTTTCTTTGATGACTTTTTCATGGTCTAATAAGTTAAGCACTCTTATAGGGACTATTCCTCCTTTACTAGTTTTCACTAGAGCTTTCGCTGTTATAAGCTCTCTCTTTAGATCTGCCGGTTCTACAACCCACAACCGATTGTCCTCACAATCTCCCTTCATCCGCGCCCATATGACTGTTTCAGACTGCGGCGGTATTGTCTGACTTTCAATAGCAAAAACTTTTGTTACTTGCGGTTTGTTGTCATATCCAACATCAAGGGGTATTTCCACATTACGCCAAATCATCAGCTGTTGTCCCATATGTAGATTAATGCCATGATTAATCATAAAATCGGCTCAAATAATAACCTCATCGACAATATCGGCAACAATAAACACATGTCTCACGTTGATGTTGGCTATAGTCACCTTCACTTCAATCTTACCATAGACAGTGGCAGGCTCTCCAGTAGCTGTACGTAGCCGTATATTGCTTAACCGCTCGCATTTCCCCTTTACTATATCGGGCCTTATTATTGACTGCGATGCCCCTGTGTCATTGGTAAGTACGTGCTTTTCCCCGTTGATGTGTCCGGACGCAGTGAGGTTGCTATTTTTCTGCTGCATCACTGATATGGAGATTGTGGGGCCCTCGTTTGTGAGAGCTAGCTCTTGCCCCTTAGTGCTAGCTCGTTTTAGTTTAACGGGGACTCTTGTGATGTTGTTTGGTTCACCCGTTTGCTGTTTCTTGGTGGCGAAACAGATCTACCTCTCTTCCTTTGTGCTTTGCAGCTGCGATGAAAATGACCGATCTTTCCGCAGTTAAAGCACTTAGGCTTTTCTTTGATAGCCTTCTCTGCCAGCAGTTGTCGCATTGCCTCCTTAACGCTAGCCACTAGGTTGTTATCCTCCTCAGACAAAACATCCACATTCCGCACTTTACATATGTGTGGCTTGAAAACCATTCTGGCAGTCTCTTGAGCCAGCGCAAATAACACAGTTTCAGTGAAAGTGGATTTCTGCGTAGCGCACACCGCCAGTTTAACATCAGAATCTCGAATGCCGTTAACGAAAGCCTCAGTTTTAAAATGGTCCAGGAACGGGTGACTCTCGCCTGGATATGTGAGCTGCACTAAACGCTCGATTTCCATTGCGAAATCTTGTAGAGATTCGTTAGGCTTCTGAACTCTACATCGCAATTCCATTCTGTATAAATCGCGCTTGTGCTCACCACCATACTTGCGCTGCAATGCTGCCATTATTTCATTGTAGTTGTTTCTGCAGCTTACTAGCACAGTCTCAAGTACCTCTGCGGCTGTACCCTTTAAGGACAAGATCAACTCTATGGCATTTTCTTCAGCATCCCATCCATTTCTGCTAGCAACCGTCTTGAACTGAAATTTGAAGATGCCTAATGGTACGCTGCCGTCGAAACATGGCGCTTTTATCCGCGCAGAAACTTCCGCAACTGCTCGTACTGGCCCGCCACTACACTCCAGGTTATGCACTTTGTCCTCTATAGCATGCAATTTCTCTTCGAACTCCTTTGCATGCAGTTCCAGGCCACCGCATTCTAGATGTTGGACTCTATCCGCCAGCTCTGAGAATTTATTCCCGATAGAATCCACCCTCCTGTTAATGGCTTCAGAAACCTCTACCAGGGTCTCGTTCATGGCTTTATTTGACTCCTGTATTTCGGCTACAAGTTTTTCCAGCATCTGCTGAGAGTTCTGTTTTATATCGCTTATTTCGGCTACAAGCTTTTCCTGCATCTGCTGAGAGTTTTGTTTTATTTCACTTTATGCATCACTGATTCCTTTTGTCTGGATCATCATAGCAGCGAACATTGAATTTATGTCCATGCTGCTGGTCGTGGCAGGAGGGCATACCTGCACATCGTCTTTGTCCTCAAACTCGTATGTCCCGATGTCCATGCCGCGATTCTTAAACTCATCTATCAGCCTCTTCTGCAGTTCAGCCTTATTACCTGCAGTTGGCAATTCCAGCTTGCTGAGCTCCTTTTTCAGCTGTTCAACTTTTAGCTCATCAACTTTCATGATTATTTATTTAAAATTATTTATTTATTTATTTTTTTTTTAATGTCCTTTTTTCTCTTTTTCTTTAAATTGCAATGTCCTTTTAATTATTTTTGCAATCCCACTTCTAACACCAATTGTTACGTTTTTAGACCTTTTCGTAAAAACGGTTTTGTTACTTATCCTTCAAGGTTTCGTTTATTGCATCAAATTAAAACACGGACAAATTAATTTTAGAAATATAATGCGGCAACTCTTTATTTATTACTTTATTTACACGAGTATTTGTACTACACAACACTTAGCGATGTTAACACGTCTATATTTGATATCACACTGATTATCGCTGAGCTCTGGCAGCGCCTTTATATAGCAAAAATGACGTCGTCTGGTAACCTCGCGAAAGTTCTGGGTATGGTGGTTGTTTTTTACTTGACATGTGTGTGTTTTTATACATGACAATGCTGACTTGTTTGGTTTGCTTATGGTAACTATGTGTGGTTGAATGTATGAGTGTTCTGTGTGTTTTGCCTATGGTAACTATGAGTGGTTGTATGAATGAGTGTGTGGTTTTGATTCTTCTACGTGTATATGGCTGTGTATACTTGTGACTCTATTTAGCTTTATTAGCAGCGGATACTTGCATACAAGATCATTAAGAATAACCTCTCTTAGCATTTATGTTGCTATGTTTATTGTTGTTGTGGTTTACTCTTATCGGCACAGCCTTGAATGATCTTGTATATTCTGGAGTATTCCATTTCCGTTAATTTGAATATTATCTATATAGTGTTGACCAGTGTTGTAACATTTTGACAACTATAGATTAATTGGTAGTGCTGCCAAGTACATATAGCCACATTGTCGTTTTATTTAAATCTATTTCTAGTCTTTGTAACAATATATATATATATATATATATATATATATATATATATATAAACATACATACATACATACATATATATATATATATATATATATATATATACATGTACATACATATACACACACATACATACACATACAAATACATGTACATATATAACTACATACACATAGGCAATAATTTTAATAATTAGTATAAATTAATATATAATAACAATAATACAATAAATTATCCCTAGCAAATAATAGTTAATATTAACAATTATATTATGTACATCTGCAATTCTTACTAACTAAATGTCTATAATTCTGTGCTAATTTTTCTGTGTCTATTTTAAAATTTATTCTGTGTGATGAAGGTACGTTTATTATTTCTAAAATTTCTAACATTAATCGACGTTTCTAGTTATTTTCTGTATTTAATATTGAAACATTTTCAAAATCTGGAAAATGATATGATTTAGTACAATGGGAAGATAATGCTTTTTTTTGTGAATTTATATCCCCATATTTTTGATCTGATTTGTGACCTGCTATCCTAGTCTTTAATTTATTCTTGGTTATACCTATGTACACTTTATTACAATTCTCTATATCATTACCCTTGCATGGTATTTTATATACTAAATTTGATCTATCCCATTTTTCAATTTTATCTTTATTTTCACTAAATAGTCTGTTTAATGTATTGTGCGTTCTATGAGCTATTCTATATTTATCGGTATCGTAAATTTTAGATTTTGTCAACATCTCTGATATTCCTGGTATATATGTTAAAGATTTAGATAATTTTTGTTCTGTATTAATATTAGTATTTTCTGTTCTTCTATTTCTATATTGTGATATTAATTTATTTATAATATGATTAGGAAAATTTTTATTTTCTAATTTATTTATAACCTTCTTTTTATTGCTATAGTGAAATTGTTTGTCACTTATATTTAGAACCCTTTCTATAAAATTTTTAGCTGTGTTTACAATAATGTGTCTACTATGTTTTGAATAGTAATTAATCATTCTTCCCGAAGCAGTAGGTTCTATTATTAATTTATTACCTCTCCTAATAAATAAAGTATCTAAATAAGGAATTCTCAAGTCCTTTTCAGCAGTAAATTTAATTTTCGAATTAAAATTATTCAATGCTGATAACATATTATCTATCTCCGATGTATGAATAATGCAAAATAAATCATCTACATATTTTGTCACTATTTTAGTTTTTATATTAAGTTTTTGAATTGATTTGTCTAATAATTCCTCCATTACTATATCTGCTATTATTGGAGATGCTGGTGATCCCATAGGAAGACCCCTTTGTTGCATATATATATTGCTATTATATTGAAAATACCTATTATTTGTAATACAAAATTTTAAAACACGAAAAAATAAACGTTTGTCAACCCTTGTATACCTTTTTATCATTTCCCATTTGTTTTCAATTGTATTAGTTGCAAAATCAATAGGTACACTTGGGAATAGGGAAACTACATCAAAAGAAATCAAGCTTTCATTATCAGATATATGTTGGCTCCTAATTTTATTCACAAATTCTATTGAATTTTTGATATTATATTTAGAATCCTTAGTAATATATTTTAAAATATTTGTAATATATCTGCATAGTTCATATGAAGGTGAATTAATAAAAGAACATATAGGTCTTAATGGAAAATTTTCTTTATGAATTTTTGGTAATCCATGTATACAAGGAGCAACTGCAGCACTTGTTTTTAGCCTATTCTTATCATTAGATGTTATAATATCTTTCTTAAATAATTCTTCAACTATATCATTATTGATTTTTTGGTATTTGGTTGTTGAATCTCTATTAATTAAATTAAAATTTGTAATATCTCCTACAATACTATTGATTCTTAAATCATAATCCTGTTTACTAATGGCTACAGTTACATTACCCTTATCCGCATTTACAATAAGTATATCTTTATTTTCCCTTAAGAGATTAGTAGCTTTCTTAGCTTTATCTAATATAAACTTATCTCTATTTGTTAAGTGAATTATATTTAAATGGTTATCAATAACCGTAGTTAATCTATTTCTTGCTATCTCTTGTTCTTCTTTATTATTTAAAGTCTGCACTCTCCCTCTGATATGACTTTTAAAATAGGAATTTCATACTATTTACTAGGTAAAGCGTGTTTTTGTCCAAGTGAAAGTATCCATTGAATGTCCTTAGGTATGTCAGTGTTAAACCCTAGAGAGACATAGAATTTCTGTATCATATTAGTATGCTATACTGTATGTGTGTCAACCTATACTACAATTACAAGCTGGTTCATGTCTGGTTTGTATACTACGAAACAATTCGTAGCATAAATGTAGTATGTTGTCTGTAGCTGTGTTTAATAAACATTGGGGAAACTCAGTTACAAAATTAATTGTCAGTTCTAACAGTATTGACGGTTATAATTTATTAAAAATATTTTAAAACATCTATAATAATAATATATAACAATGCAAACATCTGCAACAATTTCTGCAACGGTCGATCTGCCACCACCAAGTAAACTGGCAACAGTTCTGTACTCTGATGAAGATTCTAACGAGTATAAGGCTATGTCCAACCGTTTTTCCAATAAGATTGCATACTTCCAATATGAGTCTTTTCTGCGCAAATGCTGCAATGAGTATACCAGGTACTCAAAGGTAGTTCTATTGACACGAAATTCATTTTTAAACGATTCCTCGTCTAATTTTAGCACTTGGACCTCCCAGAATCTCGACGATTGAACCTTATTAAGAAAATGGTCCATGGATATATACATACGTATAATAAAGGATGCTTCTAAATACTTACACATGTCCAAAAACGCCTGTATTTCTTGTTTATAACCCTATTATTAAAAAGACATCTTTTTTTTTTTTTTATTGAACTTAATTAATGCGTACCTAAAACACATTTTCTTTTTTCGCATAAAATATGCAATTTTTTGTTATGCTTAAAACTTTTTGTTTTTCCATTTTTTCTGACGTAAACATAGAAACAAAAAATAATACTATATATATTACATGTCTGTCATGCCAATTAAGTCTCACATACCATAGTATTTATATTATGATACAGAAATCCTATGTCTGTCTAGGGTATTAGACTTGTTTCTAAACCACTTTTCATTTAATTTTATATCTAATTCCTTCTCTTGTAATTTTTTTTTATTTTTCAAATTTATTTTTATGTGTAATATTTACCTTTAACATACATACGAGGAATATCAGAAAGGTTGACAAAATCTAAAATTTACGATACAGGTAAATATAGAAAAGCTCATAGAACGCACAATCCATTAAACAGACTATTTAGTAAAAATAAAGACAAAATTGAAAAATGGGATCGACTAAATTTAGTATATAAAATACCATGCAAGGGTAATGATATAGAGAATTGTAATAAAGTGTACATAGGTACGACCAAGAATAAATTAAAGACTAGGATAGCAGGTCACAAATCAGATCAAAAATATAGGGATGTAAATTCACAAAAAAAAAGCTTTATCTTCCCATTGTACTAAATCATATCATTGTCCAGATTTTGAAAATGTTCCAATATTAAATACAGAAAATAACTACAAACGTCGATTAATGTTAGAAATGTTAGAAATAATAAACGTACCTTCATCACACAGAATAAATTTTAAAATAGATACGGAAAAATTAGCACAGAATTATAGACATTTACTGCCTGTTCGCCGATGTCGAAAGCTATCGTTCGTTCGAATAAATAACATTCAAAACAAAAACAAGTTTTGAAAATTGTTTTTGTTTTAAATGCTATTTATTCGAACGAACGATAGCTTTCGACATCGCCGAACAGCCAGTTAGTTAGTAAGTATTGCAGATTTACATAATATAATTGTTAATATTAACTATTAATTGCTAGGGATAATTTATTGTATTATTGTTATTATATATTAATTTATACTAATTGTGTGTGGATATATATATATATATATATATATATATATATATGTATATGTATGTGTATGTATATATATATATGTATGTATGTATGGATATGTGTGTATGCGTATATACATATGTATGTATGTATATGTGTATAGATATGTATGTATGTGTGTATATATATATGTATATATGTATGTATGTATATATATATATATATATATATATATATATATATATGTGTGTGTGTTTGTGTGTATATGTATATAAGAATATATATATATGTGTATGTATATATATATATATATATATATATATATATGTATGTATATATGTATATATATATATATATATATATATATTTGTTATAAAAATATTCGTTATAATTTTTTAATGATGAAAAAGTTTGTGTTACTATAAATTTTTCATGTTGAAAAAATATTTTATGTGTTACTGAATTTGAAAAACAAATATTGTGAACAGTTTTTTATGACATGTTTCAAAACCATTTGTCTATAAAATTTTAAAAATTTGTATTTCCTTAAGATGTTAACAAGCTGTTAACGAAATATCGAATAGAAGTTAGACCAAATATAATTTGATAAAAAACGACCATAAACTTGATTAATATATATATATATATATATATATATATATATATGTCTATATATATATATATATATATATATATATATATTATAAATTATAAATATATATATATATATATATATATGTTTATATGTATGTATGTATATATGTATATATAAATAAAAAATGTATACAAAAAGTGTATATATTATATGTACATACATACATATATCATAATAATATATGGCATCATCGCATCGATGCTGATAGATACATTTTCGTTTATTATTTAGCCTACATTAATTTACGCAGTAGTATTTTTCGCTTCGGAGAAAGGATCTAGTCTATGCAACATAAAAGTACATGAACAATACAAATTTTCTGCAACAAATAATAAAACATTCAGCCTCACATGTTTTATTGTTGAATGCTCTAGTAGGGAAGTGAATACATAATCGATTATTGTTTGAATCAATAATTTTTTTTCATGGTCGATTTTTTATAATCGATTGCACCAATGGTAAACATCGATTTTTAATAAATTATAAGAATTACATAATTTAAATCGATTTTTTCAAATAGTGGTATCTGTGAAATGGATGGAAAAATATGACATTGAAGTTGACAGATAAAAAATGTTCATAAAATTTGATGGCAATTACATTATCATAAAAAAAATTTCACATTTGAAAATTAATAAAAACTACAAATCAAAATTTGTAGAGGCATATTTTTTACTGTAATCGATTTGTGATAAACATTTTTAAAATTGACAGTTGCCTGCTCACTTCAGTATCATGAAAAAACGTGTAAGTAAGCTTACTGAACAAGTCGATAAAAATCAGCGCCATCTGTGAGTACAAATATAAAAGTAGTTGTGATATTTTTTGTTTTTATTTTCATCCTTGAAATTTTTAAGTGTGAAAATAATTGTCGTTAACCATTAAAATATCTTCCATTAGTAAAACTCCTAAAAGTTGCTGGCGAAAGTACTTTGTAATAAATAAAGATGATGCCACTGCACAATGTAAATATTGTCCAAAAAGATTGAAAACGTGTAGTAATACTACAAACTTAAAACAGCATATGGAAAGGAAACATTCAGCTGTCTTACAAACTGACAAGGTAACACTAATCACTCAATAGAAAAATTATTATTTATTAGATATTAAAGCCCTTACGGCAGCAAATTATAAAATCCAGATAGTGAGTTAAATTAATGTTTTAGTTGCAAAAATTTAACCTAAATAAAATAAAAATTTTATTTATCATTTCTTACTCTACAATAGCTTGTCTTTTTAAAGGTTAACAACGCATTTGTGATTATAACATTCTTTAGTTGATTCTGGATAATGGATATTATAAAAATATTTCTTAGCTATCTCTCATTTTTTAAAAATTTATATATACAGTAATTTAGATGAAATAATGTCAATATAATTTTATTTTTATTACTACAGAATTCACGTGAAGTTGCTATTCCGGATACTAGCAACTTGGATAATAACAATTCACGGGTGCAGCAAACTTCGTCAACAACTTTCTTAACAGAAAACGAGACTTCATTTTCAACGCCAAAACGGGCTAAATCTAGTATTGGAGCTGCTTTTTTGAGAGTTTCAGCATACGCTTTAAATGGTGATAAGAATAAACAAATAACTCAAACCATCGTAGAAATGATTTGTCGAGACAGTCTTCTTTACAGTATGGTAGAAGGAAAATGATTAAAAAAGTTAATGAAGACTGTGGTTCGTTTGTATACGGTTCCAAGTCGAAAAACAATCACAAATCTCATCGACACAAAGTATGAAGAGAAAAAGTCAATATCAAACAAAAATTAAGATCTATTAAGATTGTCTGTCTCACAATAGATGAATGGAAAGACATGCAGTTAAGAAGTTTTTTAGGTGTGACAGTGCACTTAATAGAAAATTATGAAATGAAATCCATCAGCATCGCATGTGAACCGCTGCATGAGAACCATACCGGAGAATATTTATTGGAGATTATTCTCAAAGTATGTGGAGATTGGGACTTGTCTAATGACAAAATTGTAACCATCACTACTGATAATAGCAGTAATATAGTTAAGGCTATTGAAATAAGTTTTGATCGGGCAAAACATATTCGATGTGTAGCACATGCACTGAATTTAGTAGTTGAAAATTCAGTGAACTCTACCGAAGTGAAAGTATTTTTGGATAAAGTTCGAAAAATCGTGACTAGGTTTCACCAAAGCGGTGTTGGCGCTGAAGAGCTGCGACAGTTGCAAATACAACTGAAGCATTTAATTGGAGACGTACCCACCAGGTGGAATTCACAATTATTTATGATTGTACGTTTTGTAATGATGAGTAGTACAATAGGAACTATTTTATTAAGACATTCAAATGCTTCAAGCAAACGAAATTGTTGTGCTCACAGAAAGTTTTAAGACCTTTTCAAAATGTTACTGAAGAAATGAGTGCCGAAAAATATGTGACAGCCATACCTATTATCAATTGTTTGAGAACTTTATTAGATGCAACAATGGTTAATAGTGATTTAGCTAATCAATTAATATATACACTGCAAACGCAATTGATCAAAAGATTTGATAACATCCAAAAAGCTCACCTTTTCTCGGTTCACCTTAGATGAGCCGTTATCCTTGTCAAAAACGATAATTACACCAACCGATGCTTGAGTTTGAACATCAGAAATGAGTATATTCTAGCGGTGACCAATTCTGAATCATCTGTTTCTTCAGAAGTGGCCGTCAATGGACAAGATATATGGCATGTACACCATGCAAAAATAATGGAAGCAAATACGTCAACGACAAAAAATACAGAACTAGACTTATATATTACGGCACCGTTATCCAATCTTAAGGTAGACCCTCTCAATGTATGGAAAAGTTCTGAAGGAAATTTTCCAAGGTTAACAGATTTGGCTCTGAAATACCTCTCAGTGATGACCACTTCTGCACCAGCTGAAAGGTTGTTTTCCTAGAGGCTGAGAATATTGTGAGGAAATATTGTGATTCAAAGTTTGCAGAAAGTTATCTTTTCGTTTTTTATGTTGATATTGTACAATTGTCGTTTTATTTACTACTTAAACCAAGCGGTTTATTTTAATTCGGTTCTAGTCAAATATTAAGTGATACTGTAGATTTGTAGCAATAATTTATTTTAGCTTTTTTTATTAGTAAAGATTGAAAGAAGCTTTTTTTATTTTTAATTAATATTTAAAAATATTTCATTATTAATTTAGTTAAATATTTAACTATGTACTGATCATTTGTGATAATAACAATTAATATTAGGTTTTTTCATTGTCTAAACTTAAATTGTAGCGAGTGATATGCTTTGTATTTTAGTTTTATTGTTTAGTAATTTTTTTTACTGTATTAATATTATTAGGAGTACTAAACATTTGTATGTGAATAATTTGAATCTGAATTAATAAAATCTGAGAACAGTTCATTTGGCTATATTTTAATACTTATTATCTTGAATAATTTTTACTTGAATAATATTTAAATTAAATATTTATGATATATTTTCACTAATACCTCCAATAGATAATTTCTAGAAAGTTGAGGTGAAAACAAAAATCTGTTATATTTTTAAAATCGATTTTTCACAAATCGATTTATCTCTGAACATAAAGAATCGATTATTGACTAATCGATTTTCCTGAATCGAGGTCAACGTCCCCAGAGCTGTGCCGAACTGAATCAAACGGTCTCAAACGCTCGTTTTTTGACAAGAACCTCTGATCAAACCCATTTAAATTACATGGGTTTGATTAGAGGTTCTTGTCAGAAACGAGAGTTTGATTCAGTTCGGCACAGCTCTAATTTTGGTGAGCAACAATAAGTAGAGCTGTGCCGAACTGAATCAAACGCTCGTTTTTGACAAGAACCTCTAGTCAAACCCATTTAAATTACATGGGTTTGTTTAGAGGTTCTTGTCAAAAACGAGCGTTGGATTCAGTTCGGCACAGCTCTAACAATAAGTAAATGCAATGTTGCAAGTATAATATAAATAAATTCAATTATTATAAACTTGAATATATGCTGTTTTATTATACAAAAAGAAACAACAAACTATATTTCCAAGCTAATAACATAATTTCTTGTCATATATTGTGGCCTTTCAATATATTTTTTTGAAATAACACCATTTAAGAGTATTAAATATATGAAAGCGGCTACACTGGCGTATGAAGGGACTTCTACTATAAACAACAACATGGTTATTGATTTGGTGGTGTCGTTCGAAAAGTAATTAAGTAGCTGACTACGAGACGACAATTGTAGCCAACTGCTCTTGTAGTCGGTGTGCGTGTAGCCTGCTATCGTTATTGTGTTTAATGTTTAAGAAAGACTACCAAGCCAGACATATTAAATACATTGTAAGAGAATAACGTGAGGACCCTGTTTTACCCATGAGAGGTGTACTTGTACAGAAGCACAACATGAAAAACTATACATTTAGTAAAAATGATATCATTGCTAGTGTTACTCGTGATGGTTGTATCAAAAATCAAAAGATCTAGACCAAAATACTAGCTGCTGACTAGAAGTAATAACATACTTTTATTCGACAACCGTTTCTACTTATTCCACACAACTAATTAAACAGAAATATGTGCGTCATATAAAAAAATACTTGCTGACAATTATTTACATATTTAATTCAAATTAAAAAGTTTTAAAACGACAATTCTCAAAAGTTAACTAAACTTAAAAGTTAAAAACGAGTGCCCTCGCAAAAATCAACGTATCTTATCAATATTCTGAATAATTTGATTTTATATTAAAACCATTATTAGTTGTAGCTGTTCTTTATATGTCTTACAACTACAATTAGAGTCGAAAAAAAGCCAACCTATTGTAGAATGAAATAAAAACGGATGAAAATAAAAAAGGAGGTGTGATCAACGAGTTCTTTTTATGACTTTAATTTTTACTTAGACTTCTTAATAATTAAAGTGGAAGTTAAATAATATCTTTAGTTATTCTAAGATATGCTGGATACAAATTCCTTGATGATCTGCATTAGCCCCAGTGAAATGCGCATAGGAACTAGCTAATTTTTTAATAATATTTTAGGAAATTGATATTATACAGTTTTGAAAGTAAAACTCCCAAATATATACTTATGTGAATAACAAGTTCAAGATGTAAAAATATTTTCAATACAATTCAAAGAGAAAATATAAGAAATCACATTATTTTAGAACAAGTATATGATCAAATATTATTAACAACAACTATCAACGCAGCAAAACACGAGTATATATTGGAAGCCTTGGACAATAACACAAAAGTAGTAATGGCACATGAACTAACTTTAGTTCTAATAATCGACATACTGGAATATGTAGACATAAACTTCGCAAGAAATTATGAACTCATAACCTTAATTTTTGTTTTGGACTAGCACTCAAGAAATAACGTCTACATATGGAATGCATTTTGCCAGGACAAGAAAGGAAGTTTAACAGGATAGATGAATACAGCTTAGAAGATAGCAAATTTTGGTGAAGCTATTTTTACTTTTTCTTACGCCATTGAATTTCTAAGCCGGTAACAAGAAAGGAGAATGCTGTATTCGGCTCTTTTAGAACATGATGGTGTCAATTGCAGCTGGTAATGTTCAACTAACAGTGCTATACCTTCGTCATTGAGACAAGCCGAAGGAAGCCAACTTCGGGTAACAAGATTGATAAGCAGAAATGGTTTTTACAGATTTATTAATTTTATATATTAATTAAAAAAAAACTATTTTTATTGACGCTAGGAACAGCGTAGTTGTAAAAATTAGAAATGCGGTTGTCAAAAATTTTTTACTTAATGGATGCAGCTGTGGATAATAAGAGTGGGGCTGGAACGGCTGGCGCTTTTGTTGGTGGTGTGGGTGCAGCCACCGATTGTTTGAATATAATTCTGTGAAAAGAAGAATATTTGAGGAATCGCCTGTATTGTATCTGACTAAGTTAAATGGTGGGACCCATGGTGCTAATGTTATAAATAGACACAGCAAATTTGCTTTATTAGCTGACTTTGATATAGAAAACAATAATTGCAGTACTGGTTATGCTGAGCGTCATGTTGAAAAAAAATTTGCCCACCTATATTTTTATAAAACGTAAACATTGGAAAGCTGGTTGAACAATTAGAGGCTAAGAGCCTTAAAATAACTTTTAAAGTGAAAAATGTTAACAAACATAGAAGTAAAATATATTTTTCAGGTGCATCATTTCATGCGGAGTGTCTTTTTGAGGGAGAAAAAATTTACTCATACTCATTTACGCTAAAAGATATGAGGCAAGTCTCTTTAGTTTTCAGAGGAATGTACCATAAAACTGACATCGATGAATTAAAACAGGCTTTGGATGATTTTTTACTTGACGTTAACTCTAAAATATCAAAACTTACAACATCATATTCAACAGAAAATAAACTTAACACAGGTTTTTTCTTATTATCCCTATTTCCTGGGAAAAGTGTTTCTGATGTATCAAACCAAATAAATATTTTAAATCAGGAAATAATTTAGGAGAAACCAAAAAAAAAAATCAAGAGACACAGTGAGAAATTAAATTTTTTTAATTTACGCCGAATATAGTGCGTGAGCAATGAAAATGAATATATTGTCATTCCACAAAATCCTTAATAAAAACTTTATTTTTCATCCGTTTTTTTTCAAATTACGCTTAAAATGTTGGTAACTAAATAAACTATTTGATTAAAAAATAAAACATTCCAAGATTTTACTATAACGTAGAAAAAAAAAGGAAATAAAAATGAAAATTTTTGAAAAAAAAACCTAAAAACTAGGCAAATTTTTAACTTTGAGGTGCCATAACTCAGCCATTTCTTGTCACATAGAAATTTTAAGTACATCGACGGAAAAGGCATTCAATTAAATTTTCAGCGATATGCGATCTAATTCGATCGGACTTTTCGGTTGGGCTTCAAAAGGGTTTGAGTGGGACCATACACCGAAAAACACAAAAGTACCGTTATCTAAAAAACGGTACTTAAGAAAAAAAATTTCAGCGTTTTTCGTGTTCAGGACGTCCCAATTAATTTATCTAGGCATGTTGCGTTCTTGGTATTTTTTCAAATTAAAAATTTGTAAAGCTGTACTATGCTGTTGGTGTCGTTGTTGTAATTAAAGATTATGTTCTGCATAGCCGTATAGTTATCCCAGACCTATGCTCTTACCTCCTTCAACAGAATCGATGTGATAACAACGAACATCCGTAAGAAGTTCTTAGTGGGTGTAGTATAAATCCCTTGTTCTAGCTCCGACTTGTATTCTAGCTTAAATAATATATTAGTATTTTCAAGTGGGTTTGATAGATTTATACTTGGTAGCGCACAGTAAACTGTCCAGTGGGAAAATATAAATAAAACTTTCGAATTTATCAACATATCAACATATTATATATATGGGATGAAAGCTGTAACTCCTACAATTCCTGAGGTGGTTTGGGTTTTCATGTGGGTTACACATATAAAAAGTTAGACGGCTTTAAAGTAGAATCATTTTGATAATTTTTTTATAACTTTTAAAAAATTAATAAAAAATTAATATAAAAAATTCATTTTTCAATAAAAATGCATGCAATTATATATGTTTTATTTAGAAATGTAGCAGAAACAATGAAATATCCTAAAATTTTAATATTTATAACACTGTAGGAAAAATTTAAGTTTTTCGTCAAAATATGTGCTAAAAAAATAGTCAGCTTCGATGGACCCGAAAAACTAGGCACATTACAAAACTACTTTTATGCATAAACAATCTTATTATCTATTATATATACTAAATTATGTATAAAAAGTTTTATGTATTTTCTATGCCAACTTTTGATATTTAATGATTTTAAAAACCATTCATATATGATATTTTTGTTAAAATTATCAGTTGATAATTTTAATATTTGATAATATAAACCTATAAATATATTTAAATTTAAACAGCTAACGGAGGAAACTCGAGATATATATTTAAATAACTATGATTGGTATTATATGCCATCAACGTTGCATGAACTTCTCATTCATGGTTGTGATATTATAAAATATTTTGTTTTATCTATTGGTAATATTTAAATACCTGTGTGAAATAAGCATTATGTTTCAAATATTTTGTTTGTTTATTTTAGAAATGCTTTCTGAAGGTGCTTTAGAATGTCTACGCAAACCAATCAGAAACAACAGACTTGAGCACACTTGAAAAAATGGAAGAGAAAATTGTAATAAGGATATATTCAATAAACTCCTAATTTCTTCCTATCCATTAATTTCATCTAATAGAAATATAATAAATACAAGAAGCTCTTTCAGCAATTATCAATATGTTAGTAATTACATATTAGTAGATCAATATTTTAACACTGATTCAGATTCAGAAACTTATTTTATATATCAAGAAATTGTTTACAATTGTGATGTTATTTGCATTTGTTTGCTACTTCATTAATAATCTATATATAAATATTTTTTTTATCTTAAATAATAATTTAACCAATAATATCATATAATGTTAATAGAATACCAATGGTGATGAGCATTTTCAAAACTTTAAACAATAAAAATACTAAAAAGTTTAAAATAATGTTATATTCAAAAAAGGTATACGACAACCTTAAATAATTAGAGGTTGGTTATATATTATAAAAAAAAAAACTTTATAATTTTTATGTGAAATGATAGATTAAAATTCAAAACAACAATAATTACTGAAATGGAAGAATTTTTGGTATTTAATTGTCCCCACTCCGGAAATATAACAGGATTTCTTAAAATGTTGAATCATTTTTGAAAATAGTAGGCCAAGAGAAATATGTGACAAATATTTCATTAAGCTACTATAACTCCTTAGATTTTTTTTCAGTTTTACTATGGGTACCGTTATCTGTGTAGCGAAATAAATACAAAAAATCCTGGATGGGGAGATTTAATGCAAAACAACAATGGTTCTTTGGTGGCTGGATGATAAACCTCTAAACGCAACCCGCTTGTGCGACAGATTCCCTTCATAACCTGGACCACTTTCTTGTAAGATCTCAGTTAATAAACACGAATCCGCCAAATTTTAAGACTTGAAGTCTCCCAACGTTTTCATACCACTTTCCAATTAAATTACACTTGCAGCTAAATTCATCCGAGCTTATAATGCGGCTCCTCGTTTTTCCACATCATACAAAAATACGGAATTGTCATTATTTCGAAATGATATTAAGAATGCTTCAAATAACCTAATGCCTTCTAGAGCTCATAATCTTAATAACCTGGATATATGTATATCAAATAATTAATGACTTCCTGAGCTTTTAATTTAGTTCATAGCTCCCATTGTGCAAAGATTAAAACAAGGAATAGTAAATCTCCTTTGTTTGATAAAATAAGAAATTTTTCAAAGTAAAACAAAAATGGCAAGGGGATCTAAAAACTATTTCACTGCATTGGGAACAGACTAAGCCCAGAATATAAAATTCTTTCTAAGCAAGTTCAGCTATTAAAAATCAAGTCAACTAGTCCCACAGATTTTAGGGATATCTACCGAATAACTGGTAGGTTCCATTCGCCATTCTGTAAACAAATCAACAAATATGGTACTTTGATATTTGATGATGCGCAAATTTCTCAAATATTTTGAAATTACTACAAATCTGTTTAATCCGAAATAGCATTACCACAATCTGTGGTAGATCTTAATGGACGAGTATCTAAATGTCCTAATGTTATTCCAAGTCAAATCTACTCATATACTTAATGCTATAAGAAATTATGACAGCTACCATTTTGTAAGTACTGGAACAGTTAAGGAAGTGGCAAAAAACATCAACAACATAAAAACCGCTGGCTTAGATCGCATTTCTAACTTCATCATAAACAAATATCCAGATCCAACACTGCAGCTTCTAGCTGTGATTTTCAATAACTGTATTAACAAAAGCTTCTTTCCAATAGCATGGAAAGTTGCAAAAACTATATCCCTAAAGAAAAAGAGCTGCAGTAATTGCTTTAAAGATTTTCGACCAATCTCCATTTTATCCAATATTGGAAAATTATATGCAGGACAATGAATTCCCAATTCGCCCTATGTCACAATACCAATTTGGATTCAAAACTTATCACTCGTAGCAGCATGCTCCTTTGAATTTTCAGGATGACGTCTTTAATTGCCTTTCAAGAAGAATCTCCACCGTTGCCATTTCTCTAGCCATTGAAAAGGCTTTTGATTCAGCGTGTCATATAACAATTTTATATTAACTTGTAGCTCTTGGAGTGGACTCTTTTCTAACCCATTAGAAGTCACTGTACTCAACTGAGTACAGCTAAAGTTTTGCTAGCTGCTAAGTTAAAACAAAAGAATTACAATCATTGTTCTGATATTTTGTTTCACTAAAACATTATTAAGAGCTGCAGAAAAAATTTGTGTGCGGTTTTTTATTTTATATGAAAAGTCCCAAAGGCGTGTGAAGGTAGGTCAGATATTTCAATAATATATAAAACTGTAAAAATATTTTTTTGCTCATTTTGAGTTATTATGACAAAAAATACATCAGTCTATACTACAGACAAAAAACATTACTGTTTTTTTAAAAGGTACTAAAACTAGAAACGTCAATATTGGACTGTATTCGCTTGAGTACAATGACAACATGCATAAGTAAAAAATGTATTTATTTTTGTTAGATTTTTGCCATGGGTAGAAATCATTTCTTGTCCAAAACTGCTTCAATGGCCTTCAAGAAGCTGTTCTTAGCATATTATGTAATAGTTAGGCCGAAGAATTTGTAATGGCAATTAGTCTACCTGACCCTAGCGCACTGACTGACGAAGAAGAAGGTGTAGACGAAGACATGACGGTATTTGAGGGACGGAAGGACAGCAATATTTGTTAGAGTTGTGCTCTTTAGCTCAGTGAGCTGAGCGCTCATTTTAGCTCAGCTCACTGAATCGTTCAATTGAACTAGCTCATGGCTCAGTGACAACTCTAGTATTTGTACAATAGGATGCAACTATAACAAAATTGTTCCGCTGGGAGAGGTTAATCGACAGTGCTCAAGCAAGCGTGAAAGGATTGATGTGGGTGAATAGTTAGATATAGGCTTGTCTCAAAAAGGAGCTGGACACGAACCCGCTAATACTGAAAACCAGCTACGGTGCATTATTTGATATTCAAGAGAGTGCTGGCAGTGTAAAAAGTGCCTAAGAACTCTTTGCGTCGAAAAAGAATGTTTGGAAAATTTTCGCACGTAAGAGTTCAGTGTACTCAATTCAGTACACCACAAAATACCTACTAATAAAATTTTATTTTTTATTAATTTTTATGTTTTTTAAACTATTTCAAATAAATTATAAACATGAACTTAGGATATTATAGGCAGTTTTCCTTTGACCTCTAATGGGCTAATCAAACTGCTTCGTAGTTATTTTTCGAACAGAAATGTCGACGTCCAGGTTAATGACATTTTATTAGACCCAGGGGTGATAAAGAGTGGCATGCCTCAAGGAAGATTTAAACCTTCTGCTCTGCGATGTTTCTCACCTTACTAATAACTCAAAAGCAATTCTCTATGCGGACGATTGCATGACTCTCAGAAATACATCTCATCACCTTGGCTTAATTAACAACTTCTATAAAACGTGGTGTATACAAATGAATGCATTCAAAAGCGAAGCTATTTGTATCAGAAATGCTTCAGAAAAATGTCACCCGCATCGAACATATTCGTCAAACATAAACATTTTTGGTATATATATATATATATATATATATATATATATATATATACCCCCTAATTCATAAACGATTATTAAAATTAAAGTGGCTTTAAAGTATGGATTTTGTATAGTTAAAGATCTCTTAAAACATTCATTAGCTTTAACAATCGTTTGTGAATTAGGGGGGGGTAGTATACATACTGTTAATAAATTAACTATTTGACATACTGTTATTTTACTATTATAATATGAAATTTATTTGTTGGGTGGTTAAGCAATGTTTATATGCAATTCAACCACAGTTTTGCAAAGTTTCAAACCTCTCCACTTACCTAAAAAAATTCACAAATGATTTTAAAAAATCTTATTGTAATAAGTGTAGTAGGCTTTGAAACTTATGTCAAATGGTTAATTTATTAACAGTTAAATTGAGATTTTATTTTTCATTTTGCCTTTCATTGTTATCCAAAGGATTTCTAATTGTATAAAAGTGTAGAAAAATAAAGTAGAGTCGTATCGAATAAAAGTTGTTTGTTGGGATTTGGTTTGTATAAGTTTCATATCCTACTACACTTATGAACTAAAAACTTCGAATACATTCGCTTTGTTAAAATAGAAGAATTGATTTTGTACTAGAAATAAGTTTTTAAGGAATTAAAACAAAATGATTGTAATAAATTTTTTTTTATTCATATAAAATTATCATACGCAATATATATGTATGTCAAATAGTTAATATATATATATATATATATATATATATATATATATAAACTCTTTTACTTTATTGTGCATTAAGGCGGAAACGTTTAGGTTTTCTGTAAAATAATATATAATAATGAATACCTTTTGTTCAAGCTTTCAAAAATGTTCAATATAGCACTTTAACTATCGTGAACTTGAGTTTGATTTTTACAACAACTACACTTTAACTGTGTTGCTTTCTCTTACTTAAAAGACTTGGTTTTTGCTTTCAAAATACGAGAGAGAGTTTTATTAGTAATTATTTCCAACTTATATACTAATTTTACAATAAGGGTTATGCTTCATTTGCTAATAATATTTCTGTTAGGTTTACAATAAGTTTTAAGTTTAATGTCAATGACACAAAATAAGTGAATAAGCGATTTAATTAAAGTTACAATAAACAACCAAAGAACAAAAAATATTAAGTATCAAGTTTCAATTATAAATAAACCAAAGCAATAAAAGGTGTGCAATTCAATTAACTAAAAGTAGGCAAAATATATGCAGAGGTTCAATCAACTTAGAATAAATACAAAAAAAAATAAAATTATGTATTAACATGCTCCCCCGATGAGTGTAGCTCAAAATATAGTCTGTGGGTCGAAGCCGCTAAATTGATGAGAGATTGGTTTGAATTCTGTTTGAAACTTCGTTAAGGTCTGCTGTTAATCTTGATCAAATATGCACCGTGAAGTCCGGCGTTGTTTGTTGCTTGCGAGGTGCTGGAATGGGTTGGCGTTTACATTTTTGTCTTGCAATTAGATAAAATAAGATGAAGAAAGTGATGATTAAGGTTGAGTAACCGACAGTCATGTGGTGATAATTATGAGTCTCAATTTTATTTGGAGTATCTCCTGCGTCCTTAGCGAAGTTTGTAACTCTGTTAGGTTTTGTATTTGTGAATTGTACTCGCTTGTATGTATTTTATTGAGAAATGGCTTTAGACGTTGTTGGGGGGAGGAGGGTTCCAACCTTCCTTGTGGGCTGCAGGTGTCGGTTCCACGACCCTGAAGTGTAGCAATAAAGACGGCTTTTTCTCTTCAGTAAATATTTTACATATACAGCTGTCGGCAAATTAATGTTCTGAATCACAAGTAATTGTCTGTTTAATTTATTGGTTTAATTGTTATATTTTATTATTATAATTCTTAATTTTTGTTTTATTTCACTTTCTATATATATACTTATTGTTAACACGTAGCGTTATTATTTTTCTTCAGATGTATAATTAACTGAATATCTTTTATTTCACTATTATTACTTAATTTAGTTAAAGCAAACTTATTAAAACTTCGTCATCTGAGACCAAATTGAAAAAAAAAACGCTTTGTTTAGTTTATTAGACAGTTTTGGCATTAATCTCTTTCTTGCTCCTCAATGTGCGACTTTGTAGGTACAAATGTTGTGGCTCGTTCGCCTTATGTTTTCCGACTGTCTTATACAAAACCAGTCGAGCCCTTTGGTGGTTGTTTTCTTCAGTTGGCTGTGCTCATGTTCTCTTTAGCGCACATAGTGCAAGCAACTTAAGAAAACAAGAGCACAGCCAAAGTCGTCAGCGGCAGATCGTTTTGTTTAGGGTTTTCGCGTAAACAGACGTGTTGAATGGGTTTGTTCTGTTATTTCCCAAAGATTGGTGTAAGATGCCTTAAGTGAGCTGGATGTTTTCTGTTGGCCTTGTATTGACATGAACTTATTTTTGAGAGTACATTCCGGTTCTAAATAAAGCAATTCCGAACCGTTGAGTGTAAATTTATTGATATCTTTTTTACGCACAGCCGTTGTATGAGTTGCCGTGGGTAGTGCGTAAATCTATTTATTCTGGTGATGGAGAGGGATCCAAGCATTGGTGGCCTTAATTTGTTGAACTGGGCAGTCAGCTTTAGTTTCGTTGTGAAACAGATTTATTTCGCAGGCGCATATTGGTGAACTTGAATCATACAGGATCTGTATTTTGGAACACAACAATCTATCTACTTTGATAACGTCGCATAAAATAAGTTCAGTGTTGTCAATAGTAAAATACTGACGACGGACGACATTGACGGCCAAAATGGAAGAGCATGGTTTTATTGATAATAAGGTATCGTTGATCCAATTTGGTACTGCTATAAGGTTGAATACTAAAAACTTGTCACGCTCTACTAATAGCAAATTAACGCGAAATATTACGGTGTTATTCGTGAGTCCACGTTGAACTTTCATTAATTTGTACAATTGCAATGTATCATTCTGTTCTACAGGCAATTCAAGTGGCTCTGGTAAATGCATTCTGATTTTGTCTATTTCCTGTTGTAATTGGTACGGAGTAAGGATAAGCGGGCTTATAATACCGTGATGAGTATTTGTAAGAATATCCAGTATTGAAGACTGTATGTGTTGCAAGTTTTCCGCAGTGATCGTTAGTTGAATGGATAGTGATGAGAAAATGCGGTAGATTCTTTCATCGTATAGTTCCTTATTGACGTTGTGTATCTTGTTGTATACTTGCGATATTTGTTGGTCGATTTGGTAAAATTTCTTTTTTATGAGCCCTTGGTCTGCTTTCCGGATGTTCATAGTGGAGTCTACAATTGACGTTTGATTTTTTAACAGGCTGAGCAGATGTGCCTCATTTTGCTTAACTTGTGAAATCTTGTTTGCTATCTCTTCTGCATATTTTGAGTCCAGTACGCCAAATAGTGAGTTTGCGATGTTTCCCACTAAATTGACTGCTCCCCTTTTGTGTCTTCTGCCGGAGAGTAGGGTGCTTCTCATGTCTAATTCATTTTTGGTATGTTGGAAGTTTTTGGCAAGGTTTTGACACGTCGATTTATCTTGCATGTCTTCACATAAATTGCTTAAAGCTCTGGTACCGCTTGCAAACATTTCTGATTCGGACTAAAATTCCTGTAAGTCGTAATAAATTAGGATCTGCCAGTCTGAAGATGAAATTGTTGCCGATCCAATGGCTTCAAAATGTATGCCTAGCTGTTTCCCGAACTGCTTGTTGTGAATCTGTGCCGTTAATACTAGCGGCATTAAAATGATAGCCATCATAAGAGTAAAAATGTTTTGGCTTATTGACATCGGTCTTATTTTTCTCTCAGGAGTCTCGTTCTGCTTAGTGGTTGTGCCAATCGAGTCATCTTGTTGAGTGGGTTCGTCCTCTTTAAAATTGTTAATTGGTAATGGTCTTAGCCTGGAAATTGGTCTTCTGCAAACCCCCTTTGATGTCTTGACATCTGCTACTCGAATGAAGCCATCATCGCTCTTATATATTTTTAGGATTCTTCCTAGTGGCCACTGTAATGGAGCTGTCTCCTGTTTTGATGTTGTCCTGTTGTGTGTTTCATTTGTATCCGTACTGCAGTTCGGAGAGATACTCTCATGACCAACGCTTCCAAAACGTCGGGGTCACAAAAATGTTCAAGCTATCAAAACTCTGACTTTAAGTGGGTAACTAATTTCCATCTTGTTAACAGACTTTTTCCGTTTTCTGTTCTTTCTGCTTCAATTTGGGAGTTTAGTGGTGCTCCTATAAGAAAATGGCCAGGGGTTAGTGCCGACAAATCGTTTGGATTATCTGACATCGAACTTATGGGTCCAGAGTTAAGAATTCCTTCAATCTCTATGACCACTGTGTTGATTTCCTCATATGTCAGTGATGCTGTTGACACACTTCTCATCAAGAGATATTTGGCTGATTTTACAGCTGCTTCCCATAAGCCACCGAAATGAGGTGCTCTTGGTGGTATAAAGTTAAACATCATGTCTCGTGCTGTGCATTCCTCATCTATTTTTTCGACAGCCAAGTTCCCGTAAATCGCTTCTGATAATTCTGCCAGTTGATTATTGGCGCCAACAAAGTTAGTAGCATTGTCACAGTACAAATTTTTGTAGTGACCTCATCTGCGTATGAATCTTTTTAATGCCCCTATAAATGCATCTGTAGTTAAACTGCTAACTGCTTCTAGATGCACCGCCTTGGTAGCCAAGCAGCAAAATACTGCTATGTAGGCCTTTGTAGGCCTCTTTCCTCTGATCCTATAGTGAACCCAAAATGGGCCACATATATCCACTCCAGAGTTAATGAAGGGTCGAGCTGGACTGGTTCTGGTTGATGGCAGTTTTGGTTTGGCCCTAGCGCATTTTATACAATGTTGGACAATTGATCCGGCTGTTGACTTTCCCTTGATTGGCCAGTATTTTTGCCTTGTTTATGACAGCAGCGCTTAAGGACCACAGTGTCTATTTTGTACATGAATCGTTTTCATTAGCACCTTTGATAACGGATCGAGGTAGGGAATCACCATTGCGTGTTTAGCGTCGTACGAAAGTTCTGATGATTCCAAACGTCCTCCTACTCTGATAATGCCATTGCTATCCAAAAACGGCGTTAGATTTTTACGCAGACTATTTTTGTGTACTGTGTTGTGTATTAACAAATGTTTTAAATCGTTTTTAAAATCGGACTCCTGCATTGCCTCAATAATGGTGATAGTGGCTCGCTTAAGCTCCAGTATTGATAAAGTGAAGTTACTTTGTGTCCTTAATCCTCTTGCGTTATTTATAAATCTCAGCATAAAGACTACTACTAGTTGTAGTTTGTTAAATGATTCATTGTGTCTTATTTCATAAATAATATTTGTTGAACTGTCATTGGTTATTGCGACTGTAGTTGTATTCTTTCGTTCCATATCAGTGCAATCAGTTCTGCCTTGCACCATCGAATACCCTGGTGCCCAAATGCCCTTCCGCCCATGCAGAAACAAAGGGCCGTAGAACCATAATGTATTTGTTGTTAACCTTTTTGGGGAAAGACCTCTTGAAACAATATCTGCCGGGTTATCAGTTGATTTAACGTGCCTGCACTGGGCAGCTAATGATGATTCTTCTATAGCAGCAACGCGATTGGCCACAAATGTTTGGTGGGATGATGATGAAGAGTTTATCCAGGCCAAAACGATTTCTGAGTCTGTTCGGGAATAAGTTGGTGTATCTTCAAGTTTTAACTTTTTTTTAAGTCTTGCCGTTAGTTAAACACTTAACAGTGCAGCGCATAACTCGAGACGAGGTAATGTCTGACGTTTTACAGGTGCTACTCGTGACTTGGCGCAAAGTAATCTTACTATTACTTGCTCGATCTTGATAACAGATCTGATATACAGTCATGCAGCATGAGCCTTTTCCGATGCATCTGCGAATGCTTGAAGTTGTATATTTGATGATACATGTCCCTCAAATACATGTCGGGAGTTTTAGATATTGTTTATATTTACTAAGTCCTCGCGGAATGTACACCATTTTTGATGAAGATCAGATGGCAGAGGGTCATCCCAGTTTGAATTTATTTGCCATAATTCTTGAAGGAACATTTTTGCCGTATCAATGATCGGTGAGAGCAAACCCGAAGTAGAACTTGTCTATATTTGGCATCCAGGTTAGCCCCAAAGTTTTTACGTACTGATTGTTTTAATTTTTAAACTCAATGTTCACTTCTTGTTGTTGTTCAGTAGCGTTTGGGTGTTATGTTTAAGTTGTCATTTCCACCAATGCCATCATCCACGTAGAAATTTTCTAATAAAAATTGAGCTCCATAGGGATACCGTGTCATGTTTTCCTTCGCTATCCTTTCTAAGCATTTTGTAGCCAGATACGGTGCTGATCGTGTTCCATAAGTAACTGTGTTAAGTTGGTAGCATTTCAGTGGCATATTGATATTTCTCTCCAGACGATAAGCTGATGTTTTCTATCTTCTGGGTGCATTAGAACTTGTCGATATATCTTTTAGATATCTGTCGTGAAAAAAAATCTTGGTAGCCGAAAACGCAACAGGAGTGAAAAAAGGTCACTTTGAATTGTGGCTCCAGTAAACATTAGATCATTTACTGACATGCCATCAGAAGTTTTAGTAGAAGCATCAAATACCAATTGTAATTTAGTTGTTTGACTTTCTGGCCTATCACGTAATGGTGCGGAATGAAACACTTCGGCTTGTCAATGGAGTTTATATCTATTTCTGTCATGTGACCCAAGGCTTCGTATTCTTTCATGAACTGGATGTACTGTTTTTGATTTCTGGAGTCTTAGCTAGACGTGTCTCTAGTGAAAGAAATCTGTTGAATGCTACACCATGTGAGTCGCCTAATTTATCAGGATTTTTGCAAAATGGAATCCTGACCACAAATCTTCCGTTGGTATCTAGTGTGACAGTTTGTGTAAAATTAGTTTCACACTGTTTTTCTGACACTGATAGGCATTTTTCAGCTGGTTTTACCGTCTCAAGTTCCCAGAGCTGAGCAATAGCTTCTTCTAAGCTGGATTCATCTCATCGAGTCCGCCAACCGGTCCAGCAACAACCCAACCTAGTACGGTATTCTGTATTGTAGGTAGATCTTTGCCTAGCTGGAATTTTCCGACTGACAGCAACTGATGGTAAAACTCGGCGGGCTGATGAAATTCTGGATCGGCTAGAACGATGTTTTTCGGAATTGGCCAGTTGTTAATATTGATTAGTTGCGCAGGTTGTGGTGAAATTATATGTGGAAGTACTGCTGCTTCTACTCTTGTTGTGAAATTGTTGATACGTGAGTGTAAAGCGACGTTTACTCGGTATTGAGCCTTTGTGTTACTTGATCCAGTTCCATTTATATAAATTGAGGTTGACTTGTGCGATATTCCCAGGCATTTGACTAGTCACTCACTAACCAAATTAGTTGCAAGCCTTAGTCGAGGATTGCTCGGCATTGAATTTCCTCTTGATTTGCCTAAATCGTTACCATTGCTGTACTAAGTAGGATATATTTGCTTGGCTTCGAGGTATTACAGGTGGTAAACGATGTAGCTTCTTGGTGGTTAATAGGTGAAGGAACATTATGCACAGCTGATTGGTGCTTAACCGACATCTGGTTTTGTAAAACATTTCTTATTGGTTTATAGCAATGAGTGCACCATCTTGAAAGACACGCTGCCGCTTTATGGCCAGCTTTTAGACAGTTCACTCATAATTTTTGACTTTGAGTGAATTGCAACCGAGCAGAAGGTGAAGCTTGAAGAGATTCTTAACACGCGAATAATGGATGTGTTCCTTTTTGCACATGTTACACATTTCATGTCGATGATCTCTGGCTATTATAGATGTGCAAACCGTTGCCTTGTAATTTGATTTTTCCTTATGCATAGCTTCCATTGGTTGAAAATGTTTCTCTAAGAATTCGAGGAATGCTTTAATTGTTGGCACTTTTCGAGGCAGTAACAGTGCGAAGGCGTGTGGAGTTGTCCAATCTTTTCAATAAGAGATGCAGAAGTAATGGATCCAAACTTGATGTATCTATATTTAGATTTTTGAGGGCTAAACGATACTCATGTGGTGTCTTGTAGTTGTCGCTTGATACCTTAATTGGTGAATCGACTAGTTCTTGCACTAGTTTGCTGACCAACAATCTCTTGTTGTTATAGCGATCCACCACCAGTGCCCATGCGTCGTGGAAATTTTTGCCAGATGCAGTGAAGTGTTTCATTAGATTTCCAGCTTCCCCAACCAAATGTGTTTTCAAATAGCAAATTTTTTGAACCTCTGGTATTGACTGATTTACAATTAGTGATGAAAATAGGTCGTGGGATTCCTGCCATTTTAGGTAATTTCCATCAAACCTTGGAATTGTTATTTTTGGTATTGGCATGGTATCTGACTAATTTCTATTACTGGTATTTTTTGAATTGGGATTAGTTAAAGTTATGCTTCTGGACGCCGTCCGTAGATAATTTTCTAGCCGGATAAACCTGTCCATATCGTAGCCTTGGTTGGAAGTTATCACCACACATTTCAGCGATCTCATAATGAATGCTTTCAATAGATTGCCAAAGCTTAGTTGCAGATACGATATCTTCATGTGAGAATTCGTGATTTAATATAGGCTTTAGCGTGGATATTATAGCTGCTTGTCTTCGTATAAGTCTGGTAAGCTTACCAGTTCCTAACGTTGTGACTTGAATGCCTGCTGAATGATTTTGAGTTGTGATTTTTTCTTTTGTGCTAGGAGGAGTTATTTTCAAGATTGATTGTTCAAATTCCTCCTTGTGTTGGTAAGCAATGCTCATGACTGCCGTGTAATAATCCTCTGTAAAATATTGGGGATCCAATGGTATGTTGTCGAGCAGTCGAATTTTGTTGTCGGTTGTTTCGAAGGCAGCCCATCCTTCATCCAGCCTTCTCAATCTCTCTTGAAAATAGCTTGGGGATGTCTTCCGGGATGATGGGTTCTTCTTGTAGTTTCGTATGATGACTTGAATTTTTTCTCCAGTCTGCTTTTGGCTGGCCACCAACTCGTCAAACGAAGCCATGTTGTTGCAGGATCACGTCGGGGTCACCAAAATGTTCAATATAGCACTTAAACTATCTTTAACTTGAGCTTGATTCAAAGATGTTCAATATAGCACTTTAACTATCGTGAACAGCACTTTAACTGTGTTGCTTTCTCTTACTTAAAAGACTTGGTTTTTGCTTTCAAAATACGATCGAGATAGAGAGTTTTATTAGTAATTATTTCCAACTTATATACTAATTTTACAATAAGGGCTATGCTTAATTTGCTAATAATATTTCTGTTGGGTTTACAATAAATTTTAAGTTTAATGTCAATGACACAAAATAAGTAAATAAGCGAATTAATTAAAGTTACAATAAACAGCCAAAGAACAAAAAATATTAAGTATCAAGTTTCAATTATAAATAAACCACAGCAAAAAAGATGTGCAATTCAATTAACTAAAATATATGCAGAGGTTCAATAAACTCTAAACTTTATTTTGGTAAAATTTAGAGATTTGAAGATTTTGATAAAAATAGTTCAAACTTTTTTAAAAATATTTTATATAGAAAAAAAAGTTTTTTTGGCTAAATTATACATAGCTATAAAGTAAGACAAACTGGTATTGCAGTTTTCAAATTTGATTGTGCCTAAAATAAACCTGTGATTTGAATTTAATATAAAGTAAATTGTTCTAGTATTATTATTAATATATGTTTCATGTATTAAAACTATAACATTACAAAAGAACCTCTGAAGAAGTCGACAAACAATTGACGAAAGGTTGGGGAAAAAAATTTAATAAATTGTTTTATTAACATTGAATATGTTAGGCCGGATTAGCTTTAAAAAAAATTAAATAATAAAAAATTCTTTATATATTGAAAATTGTTTATTATTTATTAGTAATATTTTGTTAATTTTATTATTTCTTATTTATATATCTTGTTTTGTTATATTTCTTTTTTATAAACTTTTTGTAGATTTGCTTTTGTATTTTTACTTATTTGATAAAATCTGCACTTTTCTTTGCTTAGAACTACTTTTTTCTATAGCTTAAGAGCAACGCTTTCGAAGGAGGACCAATAATAGAAAGTCCAGTTTATGGTTGCAACAATAGAGTGAAAATTTATTTTTTTTTTTGAATAACATGTCATTCGCCCCCTAATTTTTTTATTTTGGGCACAAATAACATATTTCCAAAACTGTAGACTGTTTGGTCAGCGTTAAGGCGTGGCACATGCGCCCTCAAGTTGACAAGAAGGGATTTTGCACAATTTAATAAGAAAAAAGTTATAACTTCATTATTATTTATCAAAATTTATGTTAAGTATCGATATTATATATAATTTTGACTATTATTTTAATGCGTGCCCCTAAAAAGGCGTGGCACCTTATATAATTTAAGTAATATATACGAAAATATGTAGTTTTTGCTTCAGAATATGATGGAATCTTACATATGTATGTAAAATTTATTTCCTAAAAGTCATTAAATAAATGCCGGCAAATTGGGGCGTGGCAAGTTAAAATTTTAAACTGCTACTAACAAATGCAGCTCTGTGCTAATTAGTTGCGATCAAGCAAATTTATATTTTCATAGAAGTAGCAATACTGGAATAACGGTATCTAGTACACATGTGTTAAGCTAAAAAAGAGCGTTGATAATGTGTTGTTATACATGCAAATGTGAAAATATTAATTTGATTTGATTGAAAGATAAGGTTTATAAAATTGGTAAGTTTAAACAACAAAGTGCTCGATATTTTCAAAATATAATAACATATTTAATATTATTAATGTAACTCAAACAGCAATGGAAACAAGAGCAAATGAAAAGTTATTTCTGCTTGGGCACGTCGAAAGTCAAATCATTGGGTGCAAGTTACCATCAAAAGGGCAAATATTAAAAGTTCTTTTTTACAATATGCGGAAAATTAAGCTCAATCTTCGTCCGAGTGCATATCTTGTAATTAAAGAAGCAGAAGTACTATGGAATAAAGCACGTATTCCCACAAGCCAGAATATTCGTAGCGTTCAGAAAGTGGAAGCTCTATATCATCAGTGGAAGACACTTCAGAAAACTTGTAAGCGCCGTACAGCTCTACAGGAGAAACGTGAGCACGATTTTGTGGAAGAATTAGACGATTTGTTTGATATCGCTCATGGTGATGCGTTAAGTATTATTCAAATCGAAGAAGATAGACTATTTCTACTTAATCAACGGAAAAAAGGCAGACCAGGTGGTATGATTGGAAGCGATCGAGCACTTTTTGAAAGAGAGAAAAGAAGAAATATGCGTGAAGAAAGAGAACTGATAAGGCAAGAAAAGTATCACCAGGAGCAATCTCAAAATTTGGTTGCAAGTCAGGACTACTCAGATGATGAAGGACAATTGACTGAAATAGACAGTGATGAGCTTCAAGACAATTTTCAACAAACATCTACTGGAAATGTGGGAAAGAAACGTAAAATGAAAAACTTTATAACACCCAAGCTTGTTGCGACTCTGGACAAGTGTAAAGTTAGCGACAGAGATGCTGTTCGAATTCTCATAGCCACTGCTGAAGCATTGGGCCATGATTTAAGTCAGTTAGCAATAAGTAAAACTACAATTCGAAATTGCCGTAAACAAATTCGATCTGAAACAGCTATAAATTTAAAGGAAAAATTTCAAAACATTTTACCGCAAACCATTACAGTACATTGGGATGGAAAGCTGTTACCATCATTAACTGGAAAGGAAAAAGTAGACAGATTGCCAGTTGTTATTACATCTACAGAGACAGAGCATCTACTTGGAGTTCCTGCATTACAGGCTGGTACAGGAAGGCAACAGGCTGAAGCAATAATCCAATTATTTAAAGAGTGGAATTTGACAGACAAAGTTCAGGCCCTGTGTTTTGATACAACAGCAACAAACACGGGAAGACTTCAAGGTGCTTGCGTGATATTGGAACAGGAATTAGGAAAAGATCTTTTGTACTTGCTCTGTCGTCACCACATCTACGAAATTGTATTAAAGAGCGTATTTGAAAAAAGAAATTTGTCTTCAAGTGGACCAACTTTGTCAATTTTCCAAAAGTTTAAAGGGTCCTGGGCGATGATAAACCAAGAAAATTTTAAATTTGGAGTTGATGACGAGAAGGTAAGTCAGCATATTAGCGTTTTCGAATTAGAAGATCTAGCCACGTTTTTCCGCCAATATTTAAAAATAAAAGAGCCTAGAGCTGATTATAAGGAGCTTCTGGAATTAAGCCTAATATTTCTTGGGGAGCACGATAGGAATTATAAATTCAAGTCACCAGGAGCATATCATCACGCTCGTTGGATGGCCAAGGCGATTTATTCATTAAAAATGTTTTTATTCAGAGAAGAGTTTGTCATGTCGTCAGATGAAATGCTTGTTTATTTATTGTGAAAATTTATGTAAAAGTCTGGATAGAAGCGCCAATAGCTGCCAAAGCGCCTAATCAAGACCTTCTTTTTATTAAATCTCTTTTCGCCTACAAAAATGTCAACGAAAACGTAAGCAATGCAACTTTGGGAAAATTCCGTAACCATTTATGGTATTTAGCAGCAGAAACAGTAGGTTTTTCGTTTTTTGATGAAACCATTACTTCTGAAACAAAAACTCGTATGATAAAGAGACTTCGTGTAGAGTCAGAAAATGAGAGCAAGCGGCTGATTACTGATATACAGGACTTACAATCAAAATCAATTGAGGACTTCGTAACCAAAAATACACTTCACTTCTTTGAACGTTTTTCGATTGCAAACGATTTTTTCCAAAAAGAACCCTCCCAATGGCAGAACGAGCCAAGCTATATACAGGGCGTAAATATCGTCAGTAAAATGAGGGTAGTTAACGATACTGCCAAACTACTAACTATCTAATCTATTTGTGTTTTATTTTAACTTGCCGGCATTTATTTAATGACTTTTAGAAAATAAATTTTACATACATATGTAAGATTCCATCATATTCTGAAGCAAAAACTACATATTTTCGTATATATTACTTAAATTATATAAGGTGCCACGCCTTTTTAGGGGCACGCATTAAAATAATAGTCAAAATTATATATAATATCGATACTTAACATAAATTTTGATAAATAATAATGAAGTTATAACTTTTTTCTTATTAAATTGTGCAAAATCCCTTCTTGTCAACTTGAGGGCGCATGTGCCACGCCTTAACGCTGACCAAACAGTCTACAGTTTTGGAAATATGTTATTTGTGCCCAAAATAAAAAAATTAGGGGGCGAACCACCTCCTACAAAAAACAAAAATAATTCCATATAAATATTGTCCACTCTATTGCAACAATCATCACACTACTGCTCCGGGGTTGAGCGTTTGCATAAGTCAATAATAAATGCTTTTATACCAAAATATCTTCTAAAAAGTAATCTGCACATATGTATATCGTTAAAATCATCATCAACACCTTCATTAGAGCCTATTTCAGTATGTTCACTTGAAGAATATATGTATATCATAATCATTACTTCTTGGTAAACATATATCATAAGTACCAATTTGGTCAATCTCGTGTTGTTCAACTTCACAGTTACTGGAAAAACTTGGTTCAATAATTTTAGCAACCATAACTTTTGACAAAATAATATTAAACTCGGCTACGTAAGGGTTGCTATTGTTGCCTTCCTTTTGCCGCAGTTTAGAAAACATATTTTCTAACTTGTCCTGATTAAGAAATTTTGTCATGTTATAATAATATAAATCACCCCCTTCTTTTAAAATGTCATTAACCAGTAAATGGACTGAATTAAGAGTGAGCTTCATACCATTTAAAAAGAACCCCTGTTTTTTCTGGCCAACGAATTCCACGTCATTCACATATTCCATAAAGTTTCTTATAAATTTGTGAGGTTCATTGTTAACTTGAATTGCAGATCTGTAGCAGTTATCGCATAAAGAGAACCACTATAAAGACAAGCAAAAATCTTACCAATTTTTTCCACAAACCGAGCTGTTGAAAGGGCCACTTCTGGATATTATTTCAATAGCAGCTGTAACAGTTCTGCTTCAAACTTGAGTTGCGAATCTCATGCGAATTCTTTCAAATTATATTCGAATTAGAAAACAATACTTTTATCATAAAAACACTCGCATGAGTACCAATACTTTAGTTCTTAAAAAACCTGTTGTTTCGAATCCATCTATTATATCTAAACTCTGATTATACCTTAACACTTTTCTTGTGATGATTTCGTCCATAATCAAAACCATTTACTAAGAATCTCTTTCGGCCAACTGTACGTATTCTTGCTTTACGACCTCAAACGCATTATTCCTTAAAAATATATGTATTTGAATACGAAAATGAGCTTAACAATTGTTTTTATTAATGTAACGTAAATAATATGTGGTTTATTTGTGTAGAAACAAATAAATTTACGACTCGCACCGAAGTGTTGATATGTACTTACATACATGGGCAACATCTGATGCAATTTTTGAGGACTACTTTCAACTTCGTAAAACAAAATATCCATAGTACTTAAATTCAAATTACTTTATTAGCAATAAAACATAATACAAAAACGTAATGTCCTGTTTTAATGATTCAAAATTTTAACTTTTTGAGCACTAGATGATTTGTACTTATAGATCTCCCATGAAGAATTCTTACGCAGTAAACTTATTATAAGAAGATTAAGCATAATAGCACTGCTCATTTACTGAAAACTGTTAATAGTTGTTGATAGAAAAGTGTTCATTAATTAGAAAAACTTTCAAGGAGAGAGTCACAAAAGAGAGCAAAAGATTGATAGATTTGAAGATTCTTGATGGTAAAAGTTTTACTTTCAATAACTATCCAATCAGCTGTTTTGTGTTTACATTTAGAAATCGAGTTTTCTAAAAGAAGCTAAGAATTAAAATATTTTAGAAAATTTCAGAAATGTTAAGTAATTGCAAGTATTTAAAGCTATTAAATATGTTTGTGACAATTTTTGTTAAGTTTAGGATCAGCAGTAATCAAATATTACGTATAAAGGAAATGAATTAAGTAGCAAAACACCTAATACATCAGGGACAAAGGATGCCGAAGCGATTGGAGGTGTTGTAAAAACTATAAGCCCCTAGATACTCGACCCTTCACACAATAGCAGTAGATAGTCGAATATTTTAAAATATGCGTTTGCATATGAAATAATTGATTTTTAGAAAACCAAATATTTTATATAATGTAAGCTTGGCCAAAATATAATTTTTGACTCTACAGAGGGCCTGAATTCTGCAGTTTGTGAGAAGTCTCCACATGAATACGAAATTATAATTATGATAATTATTGGTGTAGGGCGATCCATAGAACAATATGTTAGTTATTATCTAAATCTAACAAAAGATTTTAAAATAATGTTATTTATTTTTACTTATTCTGCGTTTCAGAGAATAACAAACGTTTTGTTGGTGCGACGAGATCTCACATTAGAACACAGGCACTGCGATTTGACACAAAACTGTAGTGAAGTCAATAACAAGATAAGATAATCGGCTAAGATCGAGAAATATTCTTATATAAATATTTCTTTCATTGAAACAGTTCAAAATTCCAGAAAATATACTTGTGCCTGTGCTTTAAATATGTTTTTATAACAAAAATTATACGTTTAGATAGTGTAAGTTTGTGTAGATAAATTTTTATTATTTTAAATGTTCTTATATTACTGCTACATGTCAAAAGCAATTATTTATTAATTTCATTGGAAAGAAACAAATATAAACTTAAAATCACATTATTTTCATACCAATATATAAAATGTTCCCAAGTATTGGAGTAAATACTGAGTACTTGCGTATACCTACATAATACATCACTCTTTTAAGTTGACAATTTTGGATGGGAAAGTGTTCATTTACTTCTTGTTGTTATTAAGAGAAATTTCATAAAATTTCTTCTTACTCTCTAGTTGATGGAAAGTCATAGAAAAGTAAATGAACAGAGCTAATATTCGATACAGAATATTTTAAAGAAAATGAGTTGTAATGAAAAGTTTTCTTTCTGTATACATTTTTTACAAAAATATTTTCATTATAAAATGTTTTCTATTGAACGCTTTTTGTTACAATTTTATAACCAAAGAATTTTTTTCCATGGAAACATTTTTGTTCTGAAATTTTTTCTACTAAAATTTTAATTATGAATGAATTTTTTACTATAAACAATTTTTTATTTTAGTAATAAAGGGTTATCCATTTTGCGGTTTCATAGGTATACGTATATAAAATTCATAAATTTTTTTTTAATGATATTTCTTATTTATTAAAAATTTTTAACGTCGACATTATGTGTGAAACACTACATCATTTAAATGACCACCACGAGAAGTGTTGCAAGCATTGATTCTTTTGAGGCAATTTTCGACCACTTTTTGACACATATTGGGTGGTATCTCAGCCATAACTTGACGAATGGTGGGGTTTCAGTGCTCAAGAGTTAAAGTTTTATATGCATAACCACGGTCTTCCGCGTAGCCCCACAAAAAAAGTCTAATGATGTCCAGTTGATATCGCCATGACCAGAAATTACGCGGCCAGGAAATGCCTCTTACAATAAAGCCATATTAGCTTGAGTTATGTGGCATGTGGTACCGTCTTGTTGAAACCACATATTCTCCAAGTCTTATTCGTCGGTTATTATATAACCATAGCGCTCCGAGTTGACGGTGACAGTCGTTCAATCGTCGTTTTCGAAGAAGTAAGGTCCAATCACACCTTCGGACCAAAGAGCGCACCAAACAGTGACTTTTTCTGGATATAATGGCATCTCTTCAATTACTTAAGGATTCTCAGAAACCCAAATACGACAATTTTTTTTATTAACATGGCCACCGCTTGAGAAATGTGCTTCATCGCTGAAGAAAATTTTGTTCGAAAAATCGCCGTCCGCCGCCTGTTGTTCAAGCAGCCATTCCACGTATCTACGACGTTGTGAATGGTGTGAGCTGCATTTTATATGGATGTAAGTGTAGATCAAAATGCAATATACGCCATAATGTACCGTAACACAGTCCTAATTCCTGAGAACGACGAGGAATCGACACATTTGGGTCTTCGGCAACACTTTCACTTACAGCAGCGGTATTTTCAGCGAAACGAGCGAAACGATAATGCACAGGCCTTACAATATTTGTAACCGCTCCAGTCTCTTCAAATTTCTGCACAATTTTGTCAATTGCTTTCGTAGTTGGATGATTATGTAAACCATAATCGCCTCTTAAAGAATGATATGTGGCTGTTGCAGAATTTTTGTAGTATACATATTTTGATAATTTTTATGCTTTGTGTGATAGTTAAGAGATCCATTTTCGTCAATTTCAGACTTTCAAATGAAAAGAAAAATATTGGTTTAACAACTTAGTTTGACAGATGTCGAATTCCAGTCCTATACTTTTAAAACCACGAAATGGATGGTAGAATACATGTGCGTATATACGAATGATTATACACACATGTCCAATATGAATATGTCAGATATGAATTTCTTAGAAATTGATTAATATTTTTGATAGATAGAGGGTGAAAGTACTGCAAATAGATTGATGTTCATTTTTCCGTATAATTTTTTTTCCTTTTTTTTGTATTATTTTTTTCATATATTTGGCTGTAAAAAATTCCTTTTATTGTAAAACATTACTATGAAATAAAATCCTGGTTTTATTTAACAAGAAGTTAGATTTTCTTTATTTTATTATTTTATATAACAAAAAATGTATGTTCTCTAGTTCCTTTTAATCACATACAGTAAAAAAATAATTTTATAATTTAATTTCCTTTGAAAAGTCTCTCATAATATGTTCCACTATTAGAGGGTGTAATCGAAAACATTTGATGCACTTTTTGCAAATTCTGCTTACTTCTTTTCTGCCACTTATGTTGTGATGAAAATTCTAATTACAGATTCAATTAACGGGTGATTTTTAGGATATATTATTGGATGTTTTGCAGTATAATTGAATTTTGATTTTTGAAGATGACCGGAAACTTTTATTAAGCCAAATTTATTCATGAATAGATTTAAGGGTTTTAAATTGCTTGATACATTTATTGTTTAATAATCTGTAAGTGGTTTGCATTCAGCAGGAAAGCAAGTTTTTTGAATCATTAGAAAAAGGAGTTATGTACCACGTTTAATATAAACAAATGTAAGTGGCGCCTTTCTGCATGACACATTTGCAGCTCTAAATTTATATATGCACTATATATTCTAGAAATTTGGCCAAACAATAGAATGTATTTAAAATCCATAGAGAAGTCATAGTAGTTTTCGTTATATGAAACTAACAGGGTAAATTTTCCTTTTTGAAGCAAAATTTCAGCAGCAGGTGGTTGTTTTGGCCAAAAGTAGGGATCTATTAGATTTAGGCCAGGACCAAATAACTACAAATTTGACGATGAGATTTCTTGAGCAAAAGTACCTCTTGGTAATATGTCAACATGGTTCATGTTAGTTGGTACATATTTCCAACACATTTTTGAAGTCAACTGTTGAATACGACTGATACGATTGGTCTCAAATCTTGCAAGTTTGATGTGTGCTCACGAAACACTATAGTTGAGTCTGACCAACAGAAAATATTCCCAGAAAAAATTGTCATTTGTTCAATAGCATGCATGAGTTCTCCGAGTGCCTTAACGCACCGCATAGCTCTACTTGTGGTACAGTCAGTGCTTGCGGTGGGGTAACACGTGACTTTCAGCAAAGTAAATATACATCTGAACTACCACATTTTTTACTGAGAATGTAGACACAAATTTTATATGCTGTTAAACTGGAATCGCAGAGTGAGTGAATCTCTCTTTTCATTACATAGATCGACCAAATTATCTATAGCCAAAAAGTCACCTACATATTTTGTTATGTATTTTAGGTGGATGTGTTTTACACTAAGTTTCTTAAGAGTTTCGCCTAACAAATTGTCAAGTACCAAATCCGCGATTGTTGGTGTAAGTGGATTGCCGATAGGCATGCCAAATATCTGGTTAAAGAGTCCATTTTCATATATAAAATGATTATTTTCACAGAGACAAAATTTTAGAACTTTTTCGAACAAGGACCTGAATTGGAATCCACTTTCACTAAAAATCGCGGAATTGGTTGTTAGACGAAACTCTAAAGAAACCTAGTAGTAGTACATTAAATAAAACTTGTTTTTATTGTCATTATAACAACCTAGAGGCAAAGACTATAGATTTATAAAGATGTTGCACTTGAACATTTCAAAGAACAAAAATTGTAAAATTCTAACAGATGAGGGGGATAAGTAACAAGGGAGAAGAAATATTACTCTCAGTTCTCTGAGCAAATCCAACAAAGAAACAATTAATATTCTCAAAGTTTGAGACTCAAACACAAATTCATACTTTGTTAAGCTTGCTATGTGTGTATGTATTTACTTTGTTTTTGTTTTTAGGTTTTTTTTGCCTACATATTTTTAAAAACATTTGAATATATTCTACATACGTGCCATGTATTTATATGAACAAGCTCTATTGAAGAACAACACGACTACTTTTATTATTGTAGGACAAATATATCAATTTTGTTTTTGTATGAATCGAAATATGTATATTCACACCGAACTCATAATCCTCTTTTTAATAGTAGGTAGGTATACACATATACGTATGTACGTATATATCAGTGTTTCACTACTTACATTATATAAAATAAAATCCAATAATATCAAAGAAATACATATGTAGGTATTATATAAAAATTTTTACTTCATATTAGGTACATGTTAGTGTTTTAATATTTTAACTTTTTCAGCATTGGATGGTTTGTACTTGTACGTCTCCCAAGAGGAATGTTTCCTTAGTAATATAAGTATAAGCAAATTTAGAACTTCTATTCTGTGGTTGTAACAATCATTTTTCTCGTCAAACCAGAACGAATAAATGGTATCTTTAGCTTGTTTAATATTTTTTATTGCTCTGTTCTCGAAAAATACCTTTTCGAACACTTTTATGTGAATTTTAGATACTTCGAAAAATAAGTCAGAGGGTGAACATAAACTTCCAAAATCTGATTCATTTTCAAAGTTTTTCGTATGAATATACATTTCTGATGGGCATGTTAAAATTTGGGAAGGTTTAATTATATCCATTCGACATTTAATGCAAGATATTCTTTTCGCTATATAGCCAATGAAATATCTACTTGAAGTAAGCTCTATCGACACATTCTCAGAGTTAAAGTATTTTATTTGTATTAAGTGGTATGCTACTATTAAATTCAACATGCGTAAATGATCTAAATATATCTAAGACCAATATATACCTAATAATTCAATATTAGTAAAGTGTCTAAAGGTCGATGAGAATAAACCTACCTTAATTTTTACAATAACAAAATGTATATGCGTTCGCTGCGGTAACGAAGCTAATCTTATTGGTTTCGCATCCAATATTTTCTCATATCAACTTATGGATATGAAAACCCCAGCAAACACTACGACAAAATTTTGAAGTAAACTGTTTCTTTATACCATTAACATATGATGCTTGATTTCCTTAATTACTTATTAGTACTGGGGGTGAATTACGGCATTCGATACGATTCGAAATTTTAAAATATCTCCATATAAACTATTGAAATATTTCGTAATTTCGTTCGATAACGAGTGCTGTAATTTGCCCCCTGATTTCAAATCAAGCATTCGAGTTTGTTGGGCAGCATACCTAACAATGTTGATACAAATACAAAACCACTGTTGTATAAACTTTATACGTATGTATTCTTTTTGCTGAGAATTTATTAAATTTTTGTGCTCTTACTCTCCATTGATTTCAATTCTCTCAGTTGTTATACACAAGTGGATTTAGCGGCTAAATCCACCAAGAAAATTTATATGGGCACAAAAATGTATGAAGAATGTATGGCAGTGCAACATCTTTATAAGTCTATAGTCTTTGCTAGAGACCTTATTAGCTTATTACAAAAATCATACAAAATACAAATACAATTTGGCCATATAAACAAAAATAAAGAAACACATTCTTATTGACAAGAATTGTCCCAAGAATTCCTACGTCAGTAACATCACGGATTTTTAAAAATTATTCCTTTTATGCATCATGTAATTCTTTCAAAACATGCGGATCGCTCGAGCACCACTTTGGAATATTAAAACCATCTTTTTGAAAAAGCCATATTTTTTCGTTTAGAACATTTTCATTTTCACTTTTAAAGCTCCCGCTAAATATAAGATCATCAGGATAGAAGTCTCGAAGAACTGTTCTGAACCAAGGGGATAATTTTTTTTCTCATTAATTTCCAGTTGCTGCATTAAGCAAAGTGACAAAAATTATGCTGATTTAGTGCCACAATGTAACCGTATCAAGCTCTTTAAAAAATAATCGGATCGTCACGCCAAAGAATATATTGCAAACTATTATCAGACTACGAAAGCTCTTACAATGTTATATTTTACATGTATCGCCAGTTAAAGCCATATTTAAGGATCTAAAACGAACTAAAATATCAAAACGATTCTCCTTAATAGTTGGGCCGCACATAAGAATGTCATTTAAAGAGCCTCCGCTTGATGTTCGGGTGGACCCATTAAACACTATACACAATTTTGTAGAAGAGCTGCACTCAGTGGTGCACAAGAAAATATGTTGATATATTTATATTTAAATTTTCATTCGAAGTTGCATGTTTATTGGCTCGTGAAGCTATAAAACATTGATTTGATCTTAGCACAACTTTTCCACCACCAATACAATCCAATAAAGTATTTTGTAAGAACAGTAGACCGGGTTCAATCCTGATTTTTGCAGCTTTTAAAAATTAAGTAACCTTAAATAAGTATACTAATGCGCTGGAGCTTAAAAATAATGGATAAGGTGTTTCACTGTCAAGATTTGCTCTGCATGGAATTAGAGAACTCGCCTTGTTCTTAATGTAAAGAACTGCTGTTGCCAAAACTGTGTTTAAAAGTGATTCAATTCTAATTACATGATATTTATTTGAAACGACAAGAGACGATTGTGACAAAAGTTTGGAAGTAGACGTGGCTTGTTCTGATATATGGTCGGAAGATGCACATATTTTATTGAGATCAGTAGAACTGTCAATTTCTTTGACACGTTATTCTAAATTAGTCAACTGTTTTATTTTCGAGTAATTATGTTCAATACAGCTGTGATGTTTAGCTGAACAGTTTCGACATACAAGATTTGGCTACATTTTATTTTAAAGGCAAACCTAAACGTTTCGGTTTTATGAAGCGTGCAAAAGGCGTGTGCGAAAAAAAATGAGGGCAAGTGTACATTGTATGGGATGGGCTGCTCCATATCTGGCAAATTTGTATACTGTTAAGTGATATCAAAGATTTTTTACAATTGTTAGTATTAACATACGTTTTATAGTCGACATATTTTGTTGAATTTTTATATGCTACCATCACAGCACACTCAACATTTTCCATCATCTAACACCATCCCAATTTCATTTCTGGCCGAGAGTTCTTCTCAGTTTTTCAAAGTTTCAATATCTAATTTATGACCAATAATTTATATAAGTAAACATTCTGCTATCTGCTTGTCAGTTCCCATTGAAAATAAAGCAGGAAGATGTGAATAAAAGGTATCAATTAGATTTCTAAGCTTCGCTACTGATCCTACTTCAATATAAAGTGTGTTCGTTTACCCCAAAATTTGCACAAATTTGTACTGGATTTTACTGAAATGCGTTCGTTTACACATAAATTTGCAAAAGAGAGCACCAGTTGAGAGAGTAAAGTGACAGTTGTTTGACTGAGAGTCTGCAAATTTTTACTGGATAAATTTTTGCCAGTAAAATCCAGTAGAAAAGAAAAACATATGATTCAACAAAATAAACAAGCAAAAGTAAGCAAACAAAAAGCATAAAATTTTTAATAAATATATTTAAAAGAAGAAAAGCTGCATTAAAAGTGCAGCAAAACACGAAAATAATTAATTTCAACGTGAAACAAATTAAATAAGTGTGTAATAATCACTTTGTATGCTCCGAAATATTCCAGGAGAGCATACAATATCAAGTTTTCTTTTTTTCGCATCCATGGTAAAATTTTTGTCTTTAATTGCTTTATTTACATTAATGTGTTAGAGATGTTAAGGTAATATATATATGAGTACTTCTTATAGCATATTATTCAGGCTACCGAATATCAAAAATTAGACATTGATGTATTGTCGTATGTTGCTTAACCAGAAGGAAAATTATAAATTATGTACCAGAAAGAAAAAACAAGTGTAAAAGCTTCCATAGAAGTACTATTAATAAAATATTTCGCTACGAATATGTAATTATTAAAATACATTATATTAAGTTCCAAAAACTTTATATACCGGATATTCAAAACAACACATATTTTACAACGCTAACGTTTTTAGTGATCAGCTGTCTTGATTAACCTGCAAGTTTTTGCAATCTTTCCATTCGCGTACTTTTTTGTGCAAGAGACATTCTGGAGAGTAAAATTTTCAAAAACCCAGAATTTACTCAACTACTGGATTTTACTGGAAAAGTAAACAAACGCATCTATAGTGTAATTCCATTATACCCTCAATGTGAGCCTGAATATGTAAGCGACTGTTATCAAACCTTGACTTTAAAATACTTAGTGGTTTTTCGTAAATTATATCACTCATTTCCAGAAATCTAATTGAGTCCAAAGCTGGGATAGTCAAACTAGATCGTAGATGCTGAAAAGTTTCAGTTTTTGTGAACTCATCATTACCTCCAATAACGGTTGAAAACATCGAATAAAAAACATGACCTATTAAACGTCGGAATTTATATAACGAGTACGTTGTTGTTAAATAACAATTGAATGCTGGTTCTCATCAATTGTCGACTGCCTTACCAATAGATGCAGATCAATATTACCACTTGATTCACAGGTGATGAATTTTATTTTGAACAAAATTTGCTTATCAGTCAAAATAAGACAATATGTCTTATGTTGCAATATACCAAAAAAAAAAATATGCGTTAATGTAATGCAAATTGTCAAGTTTCAAAGGCGAGTACTTCCAACATAATAAGGGTAATTATACGAAGTTTTTATTTTATATATTAAATAACACTATGCGACAAATGAAGACCTTTTGAAAAAAATACTTTATTGAATTATTGTCCAAAAAATTTACTTTTATTATAAAATTTGAGTTGAAAATTAAAATTTATAGGCACAAGAGAGTATTTAGGACCTGTTTTTGGTATCTAGATACGTTCACATTATATTGGTATGTTTACAAAAGTTGTTCAGCTATGCCGTGGTGACAATTTCTCCAAATATAGTGTACGAAAAATTAGGATTTCTTAAAAGTTATGATCAAAAAACTGAAAAAATTGTTGTTCTCTAACTTTTTTTAAAAAAAACTCTAATATAATATACATTTCTGTCATAAAATTTTAGCAATAAATATTCAACCTACTCTTGGCTTCATTTTTGCTGAACATAGTTAGGCGATATTTTTAAATGCTGATTAGCTATTTAGCAAAAACTGATGGCACCTTTTTTGAGCATCATGCTAATATTGGGAAACTTTGAAGGTCCATAAAAAGAAAACGGTCACTAAATTGGCCAAACTGAAAACAGGGTTTTACTACAATTTGATAGCAGAATCGACCTTGCACTTTTTTCACTGTTGCATAGTGTAACTTTATCGTTCTTTATAACTACTCATGTATGTACATATATATGTATGTATACAGTAAACAGCTATATATAATACATACATACGTATACAGTTTTTACTAGGAAAATTGCAGATACTAAAGAAGAATAATTTAATGTGTTGGCAGATAAAATAAAATTTTACTGCTTAACCAACTTAGCTACTTAAAAAAAGAATGAATGAAATAATGATAAATTATTTACAAATACTTGTTTCAATTAACTTGAGTACATATTTGTGCTACCGAGCGTGCAAACTGATGCCGTTTTCTTTTCTTTAATTCCTAAGAAGTACATACGAGTACATATGTATGCCTCTCGACTCTCAGCAGGAACAGAAAGGACAATTACAAGACATAAGTAACTTTAAATATCGTATGTAGCAAGTGTTCTATTTAATATCAAATAATGACTCCGCTATATTTGACTAAGAAATCGTAAGGTGAATATTAGTACGTACAAACATAGATAGTGTGTTGGAACATCATGTTTGTATATTTGTACATCGTCATGTTTTATATACTGCAATGTTTTAATTTATTGACTATTAACGTGATAGTACTGAGAAACAATATTGGCCTCATCATCATTATCATAATTGCCATCGTCAACTGTCATTATTAACATTGGATTCGTCTTCATGAATATTTGCTATTGATTGAATGTTGGGCGGTATGTTTCGAAGTCACGTCTGAATAAAAGCAATTTGTCAAAGTCAAAGTATTGTATTGTAAACGTAATTTAAATCTGCGGTCATTACAACATTTATCACCCCTTTTACAAAGATGCCCTTTCATTCGAGACAATTTAAATTGAAAAAACTACTGTCTGTTCTCCGTCGCTGTTCCATTCTTTCACACTAAGCAAATGAAATCTTATATCACATCGCATCGACTTCAAATGTTTGAAGAAAAAACAACTGTATTAATGTTCATATGCACGAATGTTAAATAGCCGTCATTGTTAGCTGGTAGATATTTTATGACATTACCCCTTAGGCAGGCTGGTATCAAGTGTAGACAAGTAATCAATTTTCCGACCACATTTGGTGTTCAAGTTGTCTACACTATTTACTTTGCCGAAATCAATAGAAAGGTTCGATCAGTTAGAGTGAAGTGGAAAAGTAAGTTGTAAGAGTACGATATGTAAGGATATATGAAAAATATATTATTAATATTGTGAAAAATTAATGATAAAAAGTTTATTCTTTACAAACTCAGAGGTGATATCAACCAGAGATCAGCAATGCGTACTGAAAAAGTGAGTATCAATCGTTATTTGGAATTGCTTTTATTTATGTATATGCATTCAAGGAGAATTGAATATTAGTTGGCCTTATATTAGAAAACGTCGATCAGGTGATACTAAGGCGAACATTTTTAATAGCTAAAATCGTCTTTTATTGGTTAGCCAAATATATCATATACAAAAATATGGGTGAAAATTATCTTTGAGTGAAAATTAATGACTGCCGAAAAGATGCAAAAAATTATATATAACCAAATATATCAAACTTTTTAAGGACAAGCAGAAGTTATTGATTGCTACATATCATACTGTCTTAAAGTCCAGCAGAGACTATGAACAACTTTGAACGTCTTAAGGCGAAAATGCTAGTTTCGGCTTATCAAATATATAATGATATATATTTGACTTATATAAAATAAATTAATAATTTGAATAATATTAAATAACTAAAGCATATTACAGACCTATTTATGGCTGGTGCTTTGAATCGATAATGTCACATTTTGAAGGAGTTTTCGATAAGATGTATATGAAATTTTCCAGATCATCAAGCATTGTGTGTTTAATAATGTTTTATGTATAGTAAGCAGATAAATCTGCGAACCAATGCAGCAACTTTTAATCAGATGTAGCTTTGCCATGACGATGAAAACCATACACTTTAGTGAACAATGTGTCTGCAAATCGTAATTGGTAAGAGTTGTTTTTATACTGTTTTATTTAACTTATTTTCTTGTTTGTTTGTCATTCCGATCAAATCTGCCAACTCCTTTTTGCTCTACTTCCTCTGAACCGATTTAGCTCAAATTTGGATCAGAGGTCAATCTTGGATGACACCCAGTAATTATTCCCCCATTTCAGTAATTATTATTTTCACATTTCACATACAAAGTGATACAGCGTGATAGTTTTCTTATGAAATAGAGCCAGTCACTAATTATTTAGGGTTGCCGTATACCTTTTTTAATATAACATTATTTTAAACTTTTTAGTATTTTTTTGTTTACAGTTTTGAAAACAACCACTGGTATTCAAATAGCATTATATGAATAGGGTTACCAAATTGACAACATTAAATATTTCAATATTAAATTATTATTTAAGATAAAGAAAATATTTATATAAAGATTAATTATAAAGTAACAAACAAATTCAAATAACACAGCAATTGTAAACAATGTCTTAATCACTAAAATAAGTTTCTGAGTCTGAATCAGTGCTAAAAAGTCCATCTACTATTATGTAATTACTAATTTCTTAATTATTGTAGAAATACCTGCTTGTATTTATTGTATTTCTATTAGATGAAATTAATGGATCAGAAGAAATTAGGAGTTTATTCATTAAATCTTGATTGCAATTTTCTCTTCTATTTTTTCGAGTGTGCTCAAGTCTGTTTTATCTAATTGTTTTGTGTAGACATTCTAAAGCATCTTTAGAAAGCAACACAATATTTATTTCATACAGGTATTTAAATATTACCAATAGGTAAATATTTTATACTTTCACAACCATGAATGAGAAGTTTATGCAACGTGGATGGCATATAATACCAATCATAGCTGTTTAAAGTTAGATAAATTTATAGGTTTTCCAGAGGACACTGTTTTTAAGATTAAATTCAAATTATAAATCAATTTTTCATTAACTCATGTAATCTCGGACGTTTTTTTGAATTCGTTAAAAAAATTTCGAGCTGTATTGCCATCATTACTAGTGCCAAAATTAGACTTTACTTTATTAACTGTTAATTCCGTCTCAGATCGAAATTTATCTTAAATTGGTTTTTTTCTTTTATTATACAGAATTTTCTTATCATTCCTATCTTGCCAAGTCTTAAAAGGCAATCGATACGCAGTGTGTAACATGCTCTCAAAGCATCTTAGCAAACAATGTAAAGGTGGAATTCCATATCTATGATGGTCTTCGTTGGGAGAAAAAGTAATGCTAAGTTTGTTCATATCCTTAGGTTTAGCTTGTCACATAAAGCACTTCGACCCCGACTTTTTTACGGTGCTCGCTTAAGTACGTATTTGTATTAATAAACAGTTAGTTTCACATGGTGTCCAAGTATGTGAGAATAAATTTTATGTGTGTTAGAGTGATCCTACTTGGTATTCTTTGGTTTAAAGCTATCAAACATTAAAAAAATCAAGTGATAATTTTAACAAATATATAAAATATGGATGATTTTTAAAATCATTATATCTCAGAAGTTGGCATAGAAAACACCTAAACCTTCTTATACATATTTTAGTATATAAATCAGAAAATAAGATTATTCATTCATAAAAGTCGTTTTGTGATGTGCCTTGTTTTTCGGGTCCAATGAAGCTGACTATTTTTTTTAAGTACATATTTTGGCTAATTTCTTTACAATTTTTCTTACAGTGTTGCTATAAATATTGAAATTTTAGGACTTTTTCATTGTTTCTGCAACAAAACAGATATAATTGCACGCATTTTTCCAACCCCATTTTTTGTTACTTAAAAGTTATGAAAAAATTATGAAAATAGTTCGATTTTAAGGCCGTATAACCTTTTATATGTGTAACTCACACGAAAAACGAAACCACCTCTGAATCGTGGGAGTGTCAGCTTTCATCTCCTGTGTATTGATATATTCGAAACATTTTTTTTCCTATAGACTACTTACTCTGTGACAATACAATATTTTGTCATCATTAGGGTCACCCATATATTCATTGAGGTATTTAACGCATTGTTATTAGGATGCCCCAAATCTTAATTTTACGTTTAACAGTACAATAATTTGCTATCGTGAGTGGATCTCTATTTTCATTAGGATGACCAATATTTTAATTAGGGCCACTCAAATTTAAAATGTGTTTGTTTGTAAATTACAATCTGCGAACTCATTTTTGACCCATGACAATACAATATATTGGTATCATTGAAGTGGCTCATATTTTCATTGGGATTTCCACTATTTGAGAAACTAATTTTTATTGGGATGCCCAGATTTTAACTTTATAGTACAACATTTTGGTATCATTGGTGTGGCCCATCTTTTCATTAAAGTGGCCCGTATTTTTATTAGGAAAAAATAAAATTTTTCTTCTAAATTTTATAATTTGAGAAAAGAGAGAATGACTACGGCCTTACCATCATAGAACAAAGACATTTGCAGGAAGCAACAAAATTTAGATACTATATATTACCCATCAACAAAACCCACATTGACCTTACTTACAATTCACAACAATTTCAGTCAACGAGGTTTATCAAAATGATATAACCAAAAATTATCTTAGACTATCATTTAAAGAAAAACAAATATTTTTAAATAGGCATAAAAGAGGATTAGTAGATATTGTTGGTGATAGTTTAAAATTTTTGTTCGGAACTATGAGCGAATCAGATAGAGTAAATATTGAAAAATCACTTACAAATTTGAAGGCATACTTACAGAAAAAATTTATGCAGATATGTTTCTAGATAATGTCAAAATGTATTTAGAACACGGGCAAGATATTCAATTAGCAATAAAATTAGCAATGTTAGGTATTCTTAACCCAAAAATAATAGACTTACAAACTATGATTAGTCTGACCACATTAGAATTCGAAAAAATAAAAACTTCAGTTTGGTTAGAAAAAGATATAATATACTTTATCCTCTCTATCCCAACTGAATTAAAAACTACAAAAAATTAGCAATTATCCCCATACCAGATAAATAGATGAAAATAAATAGATGAAAATAAAAATTACATAACAAATAATAATATCATTTACAACAAAATTGATACTAAGGTAATACAAGAAAAAATTAATGCATTAGAATCTTAATAAATAATAACAAAACGAATTGTCAATATATCAAGAATACAAAACCTTATGTAACATTCATTGAACCTAACATAATTGTCACTAAAAATTTGCACGATACAGAAATATACTAAGATTGTAATAAACTTAAAATATATATAAAAGGTAATAATATTATTCGTTTTAATAATTGTAAGATAAAAATAAATGATTTTGAAATCACCATAAATAAAAACAGAAAAACTGATTATATTATCATTTTGCAAAAATATCGAATATATAATAAAAAATATTTCTTTGCCAGAATTGAGAAAACATGTAGAACACATTAATAATAAAACGAATAATTATTCTATAAGTTTATTATAACTTCCATAATTTCATATATCATATTAAAAAATAAAAAATTTAATAATAAGACCATCAATGAGGAAAGGGGGAGGAGTGACATACACACTACCAATGTACCTTAAACATGAGTACTGACATCAATAACAAAGACGTAACAGAAGATAAGAACATGGGAACAACAAACAAGTAAGCAAATAACTAATTTACCCAAACATATTCTTTGGACAAACTAATATAAGATAAGAAAATAATTCTAACCTAGATTAGGAATATCATTGTGAATAATCATGTGTGAATTTAATGAATAAAAAGTCAGTTTATGAAGAAAACTCAAATACAACAGACATTGTATTTTATTTATATATATCCTACTAATATTGTAAAGCAGAATGTTTGTGAATGGGGATGTGTGAATGGATGGATGTGTGGATATTTGTTCCTCTTTCACGCAAAAACTATAGAGCTGTGCCGAACTGAATCAAACGCTCGTTGTTGACAAGAACCTCTAATCAAACCCATTTAAATTACATGGGTTTGATTAGAGATTCTTGTCAAAAACGAGCGTTTGAGAGCACAGCTCTAAAAAACTACGGAATGGATTTTACTAAACCTTTACTATAATATAGCTTATACATCAGAATAACACATAGGCTATAATTTATAAAGATGTTGTGTCCAAAATATAACGACATGTGTCAAGAAAGAAGGAAAAAATATTAAATATTTTTAATTTGAAAAAATAATATTTGTCGTTACCTATTGTACTGATTATTTTTTTTTTTTGTTAGGTTGTTTTTTTAATCAAATTTGTATATATACTATTTGCCGTTAGTAGGTATAAATTTTTGCAATATATCCTCTGATAATGGAGTTTTATACTTATGCAAGTTATGTTTAATTATAACTGCAAATCGTAAAGATAATGAAACTTATTATATTTAATATGTATTTCACTACTATTAAGGGAAAGTAGCCAACTCACTTTACTTTTGAAATCGTGATTATTAATAGCATACACATACATATTTCCAGCTAGAGACAATATATCTCTCAACACATAGCCTACTTTTAACCCTATATTCCCACGGGATGTAGACTTACGTGGGTGAAACCGCGGGTCGCACCTAGTATATATATATATATATATATATATATATATGTATATAATTAAAACAATTAAGTTATACTGTTTTATTTTAAAATTTCCCAAAAACTATAATATAACTTTTTTTTGTTTCTAATAGTTTAATTAAAAATTTATGTTAACCTTATTATATTTTAATTTGTTTATTACTTGTAAATTAAAATCTGCCTACTCATTTTTGACTCATGACAGTATAATATATTAGTGCCATTGTGTGGCCAATACTTTCATTTCTACTATTTGAGAAATATATTATCACTTTACAGTACAATATTTTAGTATATCATTAAAATGGCTCATCTTTTCATTGAAGTGGACCGTATTTTTATGAGGGTTATTTCAATTTTGAATGCTTCTAAATGTTATCGTTTGAGAAACTATACCAGACTAAAAAGTTAAATTATACATATATGATTTAAAAACAATTGAGTTATACTGTTTTATTTTAATATATATCAAAAATATATATCGTTTGGTTTCTAATAGTCTAATTAAAAATGTATGTTAACCTTATATAATTTCTTAGTATTGGTTATTCTATAAAACAGTGAGCCATTGAAAAAATACAGGAACACTATTCAAGCAGAATGTTATTACATATGGAAGATAGAACTCAAGATTTGGGGGCTAAATGTTTCGTATGTTATTTGTTCAATGACTGACTGTTTCACAGAACAACCAATACTTTGTAAAATTACATTTCTAATTAGACTAATAGAAACCAAAAAAATATAATTTTCTATATTTTGGTAAATTTTAATATATAACTGTATATATTAATCTTTTTTTTTAATTATATATCATATTGTTTATTTTCATATATTTTGTGCCTTCATATATATATATATATATATATATATATATATATATGTATATATATATATACATATATATATATATATATATATATACAGCTGAAGTAATATGATATGGTTTTGTTTCAATAAAAATTGAAAAGTAAGTGCATATTTTAATGTTTAATTGCATATTTTAGATGCCTAAAGCACAATTTTTTAGTGCATGAAGTCATAATCCCTGTTTATTAGCAAGCGTGGTGACTCTAGATGTTTAGCCAGACCAGATTCTTTACTTATGGAATTTTTATTCAAGAAGTACTAAGTAAAATTGTTTTAAGACTCCATTGTACATTACTACAATTCGTGCCTTTTTCCCGACAAATCTATTACAGGGAAAAAATCACAATTGAGGGCATCAGTAAAGTTGGCTATCAAGGAAAAACTCAGCAAATGTGAATATTTTTTTTTGCATCGATGAGACCACCATAACATAAACGACTTGTATAAACTTATTAGTTGTGTTCGGTCCAAGAATGAATAATACAAATTTTATAAAACAATGGTAGTTATTTTAACGAACAGTTTATATTGCTATGTTAAATCGAATTAAGATTCATTGGCTAATTGTTCGAAATTAATTAAAATCTCAGAAAGACATGATGATAAATATTCCAAGGCACACAGGAAAGTCAACATTCAGAAAAATGGGACATGAAGAAAATAATCAAACGGTGACACGGGTAATAAAACAAAAACGTGTTAACATCAGCGGGTAAATTGTTATTTCATGTTTCACACGCCAAGCTTTTGTTAATTGTAGAAATAAATTTGTGTTGGTATGCACTGATGGTGCACATGTTATATCTGATAAATATGAAGGATTTATATACAGTTAAGAAATTATGATTTCGATATTAATTTTTTTCATTGTGTTATTCGTCAGGCTACTCTAGCTTTATTAACGTTTGCCCCACAATGAAGATAGCAGAATGAATAATTGATCAAATTCAAGGAAATTGTTTTATTTACGAACAGAACTTCTTGAATTCAAGTAAATGAAAGAAATTGATAAATGCTCACAAAAATATCTTAGGATACTAATTTCGAACTCGGCTTATCTTGAACTCAAAATAAGTTCTTTACAAATTCTCTTATTTATCCCGTCGTCGTACTTATGTGAAAAAAATGTGCCGCCTTAAAATTAGAGCTGTGCCGAACTGAATCAAACACTCTCAAACGCTCGTTTTTGTCAAGAACCTCTAATCAAACCCATGTAATTTAAAATTTTTGTAAATTTTAATATATAAGTGTTTATATTAATCTTTTTTTTTTAAATTATATATCATATTGTTTATTTTAATATATCTTGTGCCTTCATATATATATATATATATATATATATATATATATAAATATATATATATATATATATATATATATATATACATATATATATATATATATATATATATATATACACATATATACATATAATATATCCATATAATATGTATATATTATATACATCAAATGAGTTTTATAGACTCAACTGTAAATGCTTCGGGGTACATAACTATCTTAGAAAACTATTTGGTGCCATCCGTACCAAGCTTAGTTACTTTCGACGAATACATATTTCAGCAAGACGGAGCTCCTGCTCCAAGATAACAACATCAATGTGATAGAGTGGCCGTCGTCAAGCCCAGACTTGAATCCCATTGAGTCAGTTTGGACTATTATGAAAAGACGACTTAGAGGTGAACCCAAACAACAATACCTGCTCTTAAAAAAAATACATGAAATATGGGATTCTATTACTCCTCAAACATGTCTAGACTTGATAGAATCTATGCACAGACGGGTTGTATCAGTTATCAATGCCGAAGATGATGTTACTCAATATTGATTATACCTTTTCACATAGTACGAAACTATAATGGTCAACATTTTTATTAAGGTACCAAAATTTTTGTTTATTTAAAAATAAATTAATACTTAAGCTAAACTTAAAGTTGGTGATTTGAATATAGAATTAATATTTGTTTAAAAATTTTTACATTTGTTTCAATCGGCCCGATAACATGGAAAATAATAACATAATAAACGAAAACAGCGTAAGGTACGAAACTCAAATTGTTAAGGTAGTATATATATATATATATATATATATATATATATATGTATATATATGTATATATATATATATATATATATATATATATAAATATTTCTATATTTGAAATCACACTCTGAGCTCTGGCAGCGTCTTTATATACCAAAGTGACGTCGTCTGGTAACTTCGCGAAGCTTCTGGTCATGGTTGTTGTTGGTTGTACTTTACTTAACATGTAGCTCTATACGTGTGTTTGTATACATGACAATGCTGACTTGTGTGTTTTGCTTATGGTAACTATGTGTGGTTGTATGTATGAGTGTTCTCTGTGTTGTGTAGTTTTGTTTCTTCTTCTGCTATGTGTATATGAATGTGTATACGTGTCAACCTGTTTAGTTTTATTAGCAGCGAATACTTGCGTACAAGATCATTAAGAATAACATCTCTTAGCATTTATGTTGCTAGGTTTTTCGTTGTTGTTATTTACACTTATTATTGGCAAAGCCTCGAATGATCTTGTATATTCCAGAGTATTTCATTTCCGTTAATTTGAATATTATCTATATTGTGTTGACCAGGGTTGTAATATTTTGACAACGGGCGATTAATTGGCAGTGCTGCCAAGTACATATTTTCATATTGCCGTTTTATTTAAATCTATTTCTAATCTTTGTAACACTGCCGCCCACTTAAGCCTGTTCGACACGAATAGGCATACAATCACTTCTTCCATAGTGCGCCAATCGTTCGAGATGTACTATATTCATTTTCGACCTTGGGCTATTATACTTCTGTATCCGGTATACGACGTCATTCACTCTCTTAATCACTTTATACGGGCCATCCCAGCGGTCATACCTAGCCTTCATCTTGTCACTGACCATCTTGATTCTATTACGCAATAACTCATGCAGTTGGTTTAAGTCCTCCTTCTCTTGGGACGTAATAGCTCCTTCTTCTACAGTTGGCTTAACACCAAATTCCAAATCAGCAGGTAGTTTTAATTTCGTCCCGAAGATAATTTTGGCTGGCGTTCTTGATGTTGAGTCGTGTACAGCTGACCTATATGCCGTCAAAAATTTGGGGATGTGCTCGTCCCAATCCCTCTGATGGTTGGTTACTACTTTTTGCAGGTACTCATCTGAGGTGCGATTGAACCTCTCTACCATGCCATCAGACTGTGGATGCAACGGCGTCGTTCTGGTTTTCTTTATCCCATATAACTCGCACATTTCTCTGAATATGACAGACTCGAAATTCCTTCCTTGGTCGGAATGTAATTCTATTGGGACACCATAGCGACATACCCAGTTGTTGACGAATGCATTTATAACTGTCTTTGCTTCCTGGTTAGGTATAACATATACCTCTTGCCATTTACTGAAATAGTCCATTACCACAAGTACATAACGATTTCCGGCTTCAGTGATGGAAAAGGGACCTGCTACATCCATTGCGATTCGCTCGAATGGTGCTCCTGAGTTGTATTGTTGTAGCTGTCCCCGGCTTCTTCTTACTGGGCCTTTGGCTGCTATGCACTGTGGGCAGTTTGCTATCCAGTCAGCTACGGCTTGTTGACATCCAACTCAATAAAAACCCTGCTTCAGTTTCTCAAATATTTTTGTTACTCCAAGATGACCGCCACTAGTTCCATTATGAAACTCCTGTAAAACTTTACTTATCTTGGACCACTGCACAACTATTAACTTTGAAGTTGTTTTGCCATCTATACTTTCCCATACGCGGTATAAACACCCTTTTATTACCTTAACGCTGTTCCACTGAGCCCAACAAGATTTGGCGAGTGGGCTTTCAGCCGAAATTTCATTCCGGAATGGTAGTCTGCCTTCTTCTTTGGCAGTCTTCATCAGGGCCGATGTGCATTAGCCGAACATCAACAACGCCTTCCTTTTGTTCGGTTGTAACACAATGTGTACGCACTAAACAGCAGGGTCGTCTCGAAAGTGCATTCGCATTTTTATGCTTTGTGCCCCTTCTATGCTCAATGCTGAAGTCGTAGCTCTGCAGGCACTCAATCCACCTTGCCAGTTGCCCTTCAGGGTTTTTAAACTGCAACAGCTATCTCAGCTCAGAATGATCGGTCCTTAATGTAAAGTGTTGACCATACAGGTACTTATGGTAATGCTTAATGCATTCCTTACTGCTTTTATTTTATCTTCGTCTGCTGTAACACGATGCCCCAAATACTTTACTTCTTTCTGGAACAATGCACATTTCTTCAAGCTGAGTTTCAATCTAGCTGATGATATCCGTTCAAGAACTTCTGCCATGATTTTGAGGTGTTCATCAATCATGTCCTCCAGTGAAGTCCTATCAGTACCTTCTCCATTAGGTGTTCAACTGTGGCCGGAGCATTGCAGAGACCAAATGGCATGACCTTGAACTGCCATAATCCGTTACCGACACTGAAGGCAGTTTTCTCCTTACATTTCTCTGCAATTTCCACATGCCAATATCCGCTTCGCAAGTCCAGCGTAGAGAACCATTTGGTACCAGCTAGCGTGTCCAAAGTGTCATCGATTCTGCAGAGCGGATAACTGTCCTTCTTGGTTATGTCATTGAGCTTTCTGTAGTCTATGCAGAATCTAGTACTGCCATCTTTATTTCAACTAAGAAAACAGGCGGCCTCCAAGGACCAGAAGATGACTCTATTACGCCATCACGCTCCATTTCAATTACAAGCTCTTTTACTTTATCTCGCTTTGCTAGGGGTACGCTTCTGGGTGGCTGTTTAATCGGCTTGGCTTCGCCTGTGCTAATTTTATATTTAACCAATGCAGTTCTACCCTGGCTTTGGCTTCCCATGGCGAAGATACTAGCCTTTTTAGTAACTGTTGGGCTTTATTTCTATCTGTCACTGATAGAACTGCTACCCATTTCCCTACGTATTCCTCAAATTGCTCACGTTCTTTTGCGGACAAATCAGTAGGCTCTATCTTCTTCTCGAAGTTTATTATAGCCTCTTCTGGAGTACACTGGCCAACATCGGAGTTTTCTGTGATGACTTTTCATGGTCTGATAAGTTAAGCACTCTTATAGGGACTATTCCTCCTTTACTAATTTTCACTAGAGCTTTCGCTGTTATGAGCTCTCTCTTTAGATCTGCTGGTTCTACAACCCAAAGCCGATTGTCCTCACAATCTCCCTTCATCCGCGGCCATATGACTGTTTCAGACTGCAGCGGTAATGTCTGACTATCAATAGCAAATACTCTTGTTACTTGCGGTTTGCTGTCATATCCAACATCAAGGGGTATTTCCACATTACGCCAAATCATCAGCTGTTATCCCATATGTAGATTAATGCCATAGTTAATCATAAAATCGGCTCCAATAATAACCTCTTCGACAATATTGGCAACAATAAACACATGTCTCACGTTTATGTTGGCTATTGTCACCTTCACTTCAATCTTACCATAGATAGTGGCAGGCTCTCCAGTAGCTATACGTAGCCGTATATTGCTTAACGGCTCGCATTTCCCCTTTGCTATATCGGGCCTTATTATTGACTGCGATGCCCCTGTATCTATGGTAAGTACGTGCTTTTCCCCGTTGATGTGTCCGGAAGCAGTGAGGTTGCTATTTTTCTGCTGCATCACTGATATGGAGATTGTGAGGCCCTCGTTTGTGAGCGCTAGCTCTTGCCCCTTAGTGCTAACTCGTTTTAGTTTAACGGGGACTCTTGTGATGTTGTTTGGATCACCCGTTTGCTGTTTCTTGGTGGCGAAACAGATCTACCTCTCTTCCTTGATGCTTTGTAGCTGCGCTGAAAATTACCTATCTTTCCGCAGTTAAAGCACTTAGGCTTTTCTTTGGTAGCATTTTCTGCCAGCAGTTGTCGCATTGCCTCCTTAACGCTAGCAACTAGGTTGTTATCCTCCTTAGACAAAACCTCCACATTCGGCACTTTACATATCTGTGACTTGAAAACCATCCTTGCAGTCTCTTGAGCCAGTTTCAGCGAAAGTGGATTTCTGCGTAGCGCACACCGCCAGTTTAACAAATAAGTTTTTTCCTTTTTTCAAAAACATCAAACTTTATTATCTTATATTAATTTAATTATATTTGTTTCGTGTAGGAGTCCTTATTAATAATTCTAATTGTCCTTGTTGCAAGGACTTATTATAGCACTAGATATGACTTATTGTTCTTTTCCTTAAAATCAAGTCCTTCCAGGAATATAATTAATGAGTATTTGTCCTTTGAAGGATAATTAGGTACTTTAATAATTTGTTGTGCTCCACTTAACTGATCTTTCAAAACTGACTTTATGCCAGAATCCAAATTGGTTGCTAGTCGAACAAAAACTAAATTCATCGTGGACGATCTCTATTGGTCAACTCATTCTTTAGCATTTTTACGCAATGTGCGTGAGAATGTAAAGAATGTGAGAAGGAATGTAAATTTGTATGCAAATACACATGAGTACAAACATTTATATACTATTTGATATTATTATTCTGAATGCCCAATTGTAATAAATATATTACCTTAGCAACAACCAACTTAAGCAAACAAGTTTGTGCATGCTCGGTCATGTTTAACGCAGTAAACAAGTGTATGTATGTACATGTTAATGTACATACGTACGCTTTAGAATAGCATATATTCATTAGAATCTATAATTCTGCATTCCCAATCATTGACTTAGCAGCAGTGTGTAAAGTTATTAGTTTTTGTATTTTATACTTTTATAAATTATTTAAAGCGAGCACAACAAAATGACTTCATACATATCCTTATATTTATAATAGTACAAACACATGTATGTATGTCAATCACTTTAAGACTATTTTATAAGTATGTATAAATGCAGGTAAAGGTATATATGTAGGTACTACATATAACTCCCCCATCATTAAATTGAAGCTCCAAAAAAATTTCGTTTTTCATATGAAAAAAAATATATGACTTAATATATATATGACTTAATATGTATATGGCTAAATAATACCTTATTTTACAAACTAAATAGAAAAAAAAAATTTCCAAAACATTACAAATAACTTTCGAAGGAGTACCCAATAAAATTTTCCCCGTAATTAAATATTTCGCTCATTTGCTACAACAACGTCATAAGTCCAAAAAAATTTTTCCATGAAGTTTTACTCTTTATGAAACAATTTTTGACTAGATTAAATTTAATAATTTTAAAAACTTTTTATTTGTGTTCAGAATCGAAACAAGATGATAGTCGGATTTTAAATTATCTTTTCAAAAATGTATCTTATTTTAATATTCATAGGATTTTTGGTCACTATTTTGTAAAATTTTGAAACAAAAATTTCCTGCAATTTTTTTTTTAAAGAAATATTTTCAAACTTCCCAAAAAAAGAAAAAAGGTTAATACTAAACCAATTTTTTATTTTTTTATTTATTTATTTAATAAGTCAATAGATTTTACATCCTTACTGACTAGATAACAAATTAGTTCAAGAATTTAAATATAAAATAAGATTTCTTTTCAATATGGTATTAATCCATATAAGATAAGTTCATGATATGGTAACATTTGTTAAAGTTGACACATGCACGAAAAGAATCATTATCAGCATAAACAGAGCGGTAATATTTTAATGCAAAGATTTCAAAATTGCGAGTAGGTCTTACAGGAACGTTGAAGTATAGTTGATTAAGTAAGAACTCCGAATCAACATCTCCTCGAACCAGTCCCATAACAAATAAAGCACTCAACGTCGATCGTCGACTTTTTAGTGTAGGCAATTTTATTGGAGCAAGTCTACTTTGATACGGCGGTAAGGCATACGAATCAAATCAAAATTCAAAACTATTTATAAAAAGATTGTTTAATTTAGTGTTGAGACCTCTTACATTTTGGTATATAATATTAATGCGCTTATTTATAGATAGTTTAATTAGTTTTTTGATGACGATGATTTCGGTAAGTGAACAATATCAGTCGTTGGTGTAGTTCTGTATTCATACTCACGAATAAAAGCATTAGGCGGCCAAAAATCTAGATGCACAATTGTATCAAATTAGTTTTGAGGTATGATTATTTTGAAAGATGCTTTGTTTCTTGGCTCAGAATAATTAAATTTAAAGACAGTCATTTCAATATTAAGGCCAATCTTATTTGCTATATAATGTTTAATATCATCAGTAGTAGTAGAGGATGCAAATCGAGCAGCAAATATAGTTTTTTTTGGTGAAATAACTTTAAGAGTTGGATTGTTAGAAGAATTAAAAACAGGAACGGATGGATTTGAATTAATTGAGGTACTTGACGGTTTAAAAACAGGAACTGGCGGATTAAAATTAATCGGAACAGATGAGGAAGTTGAATTAGTATTTATACAGGAAGGAGAAACAGGTGCTCTGTTGTTAGGTAAATCAGGAAAATTTGGCGAGGGTTCAGAAGTAGTGACGGGATTTTTTTCTGCTATTAATGGCTGCAATGATAACGCATTTTCAGCCTTTTCATCAACAATAGTATTGATGTCAGTTGTAGTTTTCTTTCTTTTAGGAGAGCACGGACCTTTTTCAAGTAATTTTTTGTATTGATTAAATTTCAAAGAAAGGTTGTTAAGATCATTTTGAATTTCGTTAAACTTTATATGCGTGTTTTTGAAGAATGAATAGAATTCAATATCAAGCGCAATACATTTTTTACAGCACCAGCGCAGGCCTTTATCTTCACGCAGATTGTCGGCAGTTCGAGCAGCCAAATCAACACATTTAGCGTGATAAACAGTATCACAAAGCCAGCAAGATATCATTGGCTCATCAGTTTTGTTGCGGCATTTAGGTTTTGGGCAGGACATATTTAACAAATATTTTATTTGTGACCTTCCTTTTTTCTTTTTGTTGTTATTTATTACTTGTTGTTAGTTGATTTCTTAAATCACTCGAATAAAGAGGATCAGGTGTAGAATGTAAAAACAGGTTTAAAGCAGAGCAGGAACAAATATTGCTAATTATTATTTTTATTTTCACTTATTGTATCACAACAGCAGTGATTCTTGTTGTTGGTATTAATGAAAATTGAAATATGCAAAAATTTTAAACGATATTGTTGTTATTGATTGTTTGTTTTCTTGTAAGCACCAAATATGCGAAAGAATGTAACAACAATAAGAATATAGCTTTTTTAAGTTTTTTATTTTATTGTATTTTTTTTTATTTTATTAAAACAGTTTTTGCCAGAAAATTAAAAAATGCAAGCAGAGTTCAACAAAAGTACGTCCGACACGGTCGACAGTCAAAACAGTATTTTCAACCAACTATTTTTGTACTAACCGAAAACCAATATGAACGCAAATTTATTGTATAAACCTTAATTTCCATTTTAACATAGACTTGGATTTACATAATTTTTATTAATAACGTTAAATTTAGTTTCTGAATTTTCAAATACTGAGGTTTTTTACATAGCTTTTGGATTGTCTATTTTCGCAAAAAATATATAATTTTGGGTTGATGTTTATTGGGTATTTTCAAGTAAAAAAATAAATTTTAGTTATAATTTTAAGCTTAAAAATTTTAATAAGAAACTTTTTCCTAAAAATTATGTTTTAATTTAATTTGAGTACAAATATAATTTTTTTAATATCATGGTTGTTATATATATTTCCTATGCATAGATATATTTTCATTTTACATATAGTACAATAAAGCTGTAATTGCTACTGATCATACAAATAAAGGTATTCGATCAAAAGTAATTCCTATTGAACGTATATTAATGACAGTAGTAATAAAATTTACAGCTCCTAAAATTGAAGAGATTCCTGAAATATGAGTTTTAATTATATAAAGAACTATAGTTAGTATATAATTTTTTCCTCTTTATGTGGGACTTGTAATATTTGTGTCCTGTGTTACTTACAACATGGTCATCATCAAATCTATCAACGTTAAATTTCCGAAATTTTGCATGATTCTTGCCACCTCTATCACTTCTTAAATACATTTGACCTATTTGAATTTCACATTCTTCATTTTTGAATAATCCTCTGTTCCTATTGTACCATTTTGAAAATCAATAGGTTTACAGCCCGTAGTTGAATGGATTGTATTATTGTAAAAAGTAATTATTTTGTAAATTTTTTCTTCAACACTATCTGTATCTTTATTGGGATCATGTCTGAGCAACCGAATATGCTCATTTATGGTGTTGTGAAGACATTCTACCTCGGAGTTAGAGGAGTGGTTATTATTGGAGACAAAATGAATTTTTATATTTTGCTGTCTTCGGGATTCATTTATTGGCAGTGCTTTAAAACCCAGTTCATTGTCAGTTATTATCTTCTCAATGCAATTACCGCACTTTATTATTTTTAATGTTGCACTTGTGGAGAAGTATTTTAAAATTGTATCCCGGAAGGGAAGAAAATAGTCCGTTATAATTTTTATAATGTCAGCTTTACTGAAACTATTTGCACTTATTAGTTTCCTATTATTATTGAAAATATTTTTATTAACTACTTTCAAAGTGTAAGAATTTGATTTTTCTATAATGATTTGATTTTTATAAACATTGAGTGGAGATTTGCTGGAGGATATTACATTTGACTGATTCCCTTGAATCAAATTTAACTGGGCGTCTATTCTAGATAATGCATCCGCATTCCCATTGTCAGTACCTCGCTTATACACAATTTCATAATCGTATTCTTCAAGCTTTAGCCGCCATCTTATTAATTTCGAATTTGGTTCCGCCATTGTAACGGTTGGTGGTCTGTCTGAATAACGAATTTTCTCCCAAATAAATATGGGCGAAAGTACGCCACAGCCCACAACGCAGCTAACAACTCCTTCTCAACAGTGCTATAGTTAATTTCGTGCTGGTTCAGTGTTCTACTGGCATAGCAAACCAGGTGATTATCTTGCGATGGCACAGCACCCAGCGCGAAATTACTTGCGTCAGTGTGTAGAACGAATTTTTTGTTAAAATCGGGATATATCAGCATCGGATCGCTGGTAAGAAGCTTTTTTAAGGTACTAAAACTTTCGAGGTACTAAGGATCATTTATGTCTACTTTAGTGTTCTTCTTCAAGAAATTTGTCATTGGTTTCGCGATCCTAGAGTAATCTTTTATAAACTTGCGATAGTACCCATTAAGACCGAGAAATTTTTCTATTTGTTTTTGCGTCTTAGGTAATTGATTGTTAACGACACAGTCAATTTTCTTCGGATTGGGCTTGATACCCTGCTGTGTGACAACATGACCCAGAAATTCGGTCTCCTTTTTCAAAAATTCGCATCTGTCCATTTGGATCCTTAAATTTGCTTTTCTTAATTTATCAAAGACTAGTCTCAATGAATTCATATGCTCTTGAAGTGAGGTGGAATAAACAATGATATCGTCTAGATACACTAAATAAACCTTATTGATCAAATCTTCAAGGATCCCATTCATTAGCCTTTGAAAAGTGGCAGGTGCGGCCTTAAGACCAAATGGCATCCTAAGAAACTCATAATGGCCTCCTTCAACCGAAAAAGCAGTCTTATGCACGTCCCGTTCATCAATTTCCACTTGATGGAATCCTCTAGCTGAGTCTAAGTTAGTAAAGTACATACACCTTCCAAGCTTATTTAAAATTTCGTCGATGTTTGGGATTGGAAAACGATCGTCTACAGTTTTTTTGTTTAATTTTCTATAGTCGTCACTGTTTAGTTCCGCATGTGTTATCCTTCTTGGGAACTATCCAAATAGGAGCAGAATAGGCAGATTTCGATGGTCTTATTATTCCGTTGACCAACATTTCTTGAATTTGCTTCTTAACTTCATTTCTATGAACATATGGATATCTATACGTTTTTGAGAATACGGGTATATCATCCCTTGTTACAATATTGTGTTTTATTGCATTCGTAAATGTTAACTTGGAATCTGTTTCATAAAATAAATCCGCATAGTCATTCAAAATAGTCTTCAAATTAATTTTTTCCTCCTCATTCAAATGGTTTAGCCTTACTTTACCCAATATGTTATTATTGTGTTCGTGCACATTGTCAATTAAATGATGATTGTCAGGTGTAACAGGCCATGAATTTTTCTCGGTAAGATATAAAATATCTGGGCATCGAGCTAATGTTTCCACCTCGACGTTAAAATTATTTACATAATAAATCCCTTCCGCAACAATTAATTCGCCAGAATCGTTGCCTTGATCCATGATGTGAGTTAACCCGCATTCGACACTTGTAATAAGCTTAACTTTTTGAAAATTTGGAAAAAAGAGAGGTAAAGTTTTATTACTAATTTTGAGCTCGTTACTGTCATAATCTACCAACGCTCTATACTTCCTAAATACGTCATTGCCAATGATTCCATCAAAATTTTCGTGAAATTTGCATTCGATTAGAAATATTTTATCGTTATTATTGCCTAGCTCTGAAAATAATGGTATTTGGTAGACTGCGTTCGTCGTAACTTCGTTCCGAAGAGTTTTTAGAGTTAAAGTGGCCGAATCAATCCTCCATTTTGGGTTACATATTCCTGGATTTACGATGGAGTGCGTAGCTCCAGTATCTATTAAAAATTTCAGATTACCTTTTAAAACTATGTACGGTAATTGTCCGTAGAAGCCGGAAAGGGAACATTTTGTAATGTTATTATTTTCAATACTTGGATAGTGAGGATAGTTCACTACTTGTGATTGTTTAGAAATGTTTATGTCATTTGAGTTTCTTGGAAAATTTACGAATGAATCCTGAACTATAGCGTTACTACCAGTTCTCGAGCTTCGTGGAATACAACAGGGATATGCATTGGGGGAAGAATTATTTGTAAACCTAGACCTGGGACATCTTTGATGTAATGAATAATCTTGAAAATTTCCTAAACCATCAGATTCATTAATCATATTTATATCCATTGGTTCGAAATTGGAGGTGTGGGAAACGAGTTTTGATTTTGGAAAGAAAAGGCTGTAGTGTTATCAAGATTATAATTGTTCTGATTATTATTCATACCAAATCGATTATTTCGCTGGGAAAATGTAGACGTATTATTACGATTGTAATTGTTTTGTCTGATATTGTTATTGGCCTGATTATAATTTCGTTTCGGAAAGGTAGAATTGTTCTGATTAAAGTTATTACCGACTTGATAGCTTTTTCTCTGAAAACTATTGCCATTATAAGCCCTATTTGAATTATAACTACTGTTATAATTAAAGAAACCGCTGCTATTACCGCCCCTGTTCTTGTTTGAGTATGAAGGTTGAACGCTGTTACTATTTCTATTACTCTGACTGTATCTATTATTCCCGTTATTGCTGTCCGTACGAGATCGGTTTAGATTTCTAGTGAAATTATTATTCTTATATTCGCCTACATATTCAGCATACCCCGACGTGAATAGGGTGTTCATTGCTTCTTCCAGAGTCTTTGGATCTCTACACGCTACTATGGTCTTCACAAGCTCGGGTATTTTCGACTTAAAAACATTGAGTGCAGTTTTCATATTATTAGTAGCAGCTCTTTCGCTCACTATGTTCACACCTAAGACTGTAACTGTTTTATTATTCAAGCTCCAAAGTCTGTCCTTTAATTCATTATAAAAGTCGATTGAATTCGTTTTAAAAGTTACTGCTCAAAGTTCGTCATAAAGCTCCTCTGCACTTTGATGATCACCAAAATAGTTCGTTAAAACCTCTTTGACCTCAGCCCACGTGTTTGCCTGAAAATTTATTTCGATAGCCTCTTTTGCTTTAACTTCAAATTTACTTTTTATGAGATCAATAAACAAACCTTGAGAGATTTCATCATATTGACCAAAGAGCGGATTCACTCTATCGACGAGGGAAATAAACGTTTTTAAGTCCCTGCTATCACCAGAAAATTCCGGCAACTTTCCTAAAAATTCAAGTGGATTTAAGGTGATAACGGGAGCGTTAATATTTTCGAGGGCCATGTTAAAAAAACAATAGGAAAAAATTATGTACAAAAAAATGTATCACGCCTAGACGAAATTCTGTGCTTCAACCTAATGAGGAAAGATTATTACTAATTAATAACAGTAAAAAAATGTTTACTAATAATTATGAAAGCAAGTAACAAGTATTAATAATAATTACGAAACATAAATTATAAAGTACAAAAATACTTATTTTACTGCTTAATTGTCCGGTAACACTTCCAGCTCATTCTTCCTTCTTACACGTACAAGGCTTATAGTCTTTGTTGATTTCGTGGCTCCTTTTTCTTTTAAAGTGCTACTTAGTTTATTTATTATATTTAAATCGGGATTATATGTATTTTTATTGTTCTTTTTTTAACTTTTGTATGTATGTAAGAAGTTTTTGAATTAAAATTTATTTTTAATTCTTTTAGATTTTAAGGATTTCAGTTTCGCTCATCATAAATGTAATTTATTAAAATTTTAGACGAGTCCTTTTTTATTATTCAAGCACAAGTTATTGTATTAGTTTATTTTCCATAATATAATTTTTTATTTTTGGGAACAAAATTTTGCAATACCCGCTAGCGAGATTAAAATGCCTAGTATTCTTTGAATGGTTATATAATTTTCACTTATGTATTTTTTAAACACAAGATACTTGGGTACCCTACCGACTGTGCCAAATAAGTTTTTTCCTTTGTTTAAAAACATCAAACTTTATTATTTTATTTTAATTCAACAATATTTATTTCATGTAGGAGTCTTTATTAATAATTCTAATTGTCCTTGTTGCAAGGACTTATTATAGCACTAGGTATAACTAATTGTTTTTATCCTTAAAATCAAGTCCTTTCAGGAATATAATCTATGAGGATTTGTCCTTTGAAGGATAAGTAGGTATTTTAATAATTTGTTATACTCCACTTAAATGATCGTTCCAAAATGACTTTATGCCAGAATCCAAATTGGTTGCTAGTCGAACAAAAACTGAATTCATCGTGGACGATCTCTATTGGTCAACTAATTCTTTAGCATTTTCACGCAATGTGCGTGAGAGGGAATGTGAATTTGTATGCAAATACACATGAGTACAAACATTTATATACTATTTGATATTATTATTCTGAATGTCCAATTGTAATAAATATATTACCTTAGCAGCAACCAACTTAAGCAAACAAGTTTGTGCATGCACGGTCATGTTTAAGGCAGTAAACAAGTGTATGTATGCACATGTTAATGTACATACGTACGCTTTAGAATAGCATACATTCATTAGAATCTATAATTCTGCATTCCCAATTATTGACTTAGCAACAGTGTGTAAAGTTATTAGTTTTTGTATTTTATACTTTTATAAATTATTTAAAGCGAGCACAACAAAATGACTTCATACATATCCTTATATTTATAATAGTACAAACATATGTATGTATGTCAATCAATTTAAGACTATTTTATAAGTATGTATAAATGCAGGTAAAGGTGTATATGTAGGTACTACATATAACTCCCCATCATTAAATTGAAGCTCCAAAAAATTTCGTTTTTCATATGAAAAAAATATATGACTTAATATTATATGTATGTATATGGCTAAATAATACCTTATTTTAGAAACTAAATAGAAAAAAAAATTTCCAAAACATTACAAATAACTTTCGAAGGAGTATCCAATAAAATTTTCCCCGTAATTAAATATTTCGCTCATTTGCTACAACAACGTCATAAGTCCAAAAAAAATTTTCCATGAAGTTTTACTCTTTATGAAACAATTTTTGACTAGATTAAATTTAATAATTTTAAAAACTTTTTATTTGTGTTCAGAATCGAAACAAGATGATAGTCGGATTTTAAATTATCTTTTCAAAAATGTATCTTATTTTAATATTCATAGGATTTTTGGTCACTATTTTGTAAAATTTTGAAACAAAAATTGCCTGCAATTTTTTTTTTTAAGAAATATTTTCAAACTTCCCAAAAAAAGAAAAAAGGTTAATACTAAACCAATTTTCAACCAACTATTTTTGTACTAACCGAAAACCAATATGAACGCAAATTTATTGTATAAACCTTAATTTCCATTTTAACATAGACTTGGATTTACATAATTTTTATTAATAACGTTCAATTTAGTTTCTGAATTTTCAAATACTGAGGTTTTTTACATAGCTTTTGGATTGTCTATTTTCGCAAAAAATATATAATTTTGGGTTGATGTTTATTGGGTATTTTCAAGTAAAAAAATAAATTTTAGTTATAATTTTAAGCTTAAAAATTTTAATAAGAAATTTTTTCCTAAAAATTATGTTTTAATTTAATTTGAGTACAAATATAATTTTTTTTAATATCATGGTTGTTATATATATTTCTTATGCATAGATATATTTTCATTTTTCATATAGTACAAATATGAGTTTTAATTATATAAAGAACTATAGTTAGTATATAATTTTTTCCTCTTTATATGGGACTTGTAATATTTGTGTCCTGTGTTACTTACAACATGGTCATCATCAAATCTATCAACGTTAAATTTCCGAAATTTTGCATGATTCTTGCCACCTCTATCACTTCTTAAATACATTTGACCTATTTGAATTTCACATTCTTCATTTTTGAATAATCCTCTGTTCCTATTGTACCATTTTGAAAATCAATAGGTTTACAGCCCGTAGTTGAATGGATTGTATTATTGTAAAAAGTAATTATTTTGTAAATTTTTTCTTCAACACTATCTGTATCTTTATTGGGATCATGTCTGAGCAACCGAATATGCTCATTTATGGTGTTGTGAAGACATTCTACCTCGGAGTTAGAGGAGTGGTTATTATTGGAGACAAAATGAATTTTTATATTTTGCTGTCTTCGGGATTCATTTAATGGCAGTGCTTTAAAACCCAGTTCATTGTCAGTTATTATCTTCTCAATGCAATTACCGCACTTTATTATTTTTAATGTTGCACTTGTGGAGAAGTATTTTAAAATTGTATCCCGGAAAAGTTCATTGATCACACTATCTTCAATAAAAATAGCATTTACCCTGGAGGGAAGAAAATAGTCCGTTATAATTTTTATAATGTCAGCTTTACTGAAACTATTTGCACTTATTAGTTTCCTATTATTATTGAAAATATTTTTATTAACTACTTTCAAAGTGTAAGAATTTGATTTTTCTATAATGATTTGATTTTTATAAACATTGAGTGGAGATTTGCTGGAGGATATTACGTTTGACTGATTCCCTTGAATCAAATTTAACTGGGCGTCTATTCTAGATAATGCATCCGCATTCCCATTGTCAGTACCTCGCTTATACACAATTTCATAATCGTATTCTTCAAGCTTTAGCCGCCATCTTATTAATTTCGAATTTGGTTCCGCCATTGTAACGGTTGGTGGTCTGTCTGAATAACGAATTTTCTCCCAAATAAATATGAGCGAAAGTACGCCACAGCCCACAACGCAGCTAACAACTCCTTCTCAACAGTGCTATAGTTAATTTCGTGCTGGTTCAGTGTTCTACTGGCATAGCAAACCAGGTGATTATCTTGCGATGGCACAGCACCCAGCGCGAAATTACTTGCGTCAGTGTGTAGAACGAATTTTTTGTTAAAATCGGGATATATCAGCATCGGATCGCTGGTAAGAAGCTTTTTTAAGGTACTAAAACTTTCGAGGTACTAAGGATCATTTATGTCTACTTTAGTGTTCTTCTTCAAGAAATTTGTCATTGGTTTCGCGATCCTAGAGTAATCTTTTATAAACTTGCGATAGTACCCATTAAGACCGAGAAATTTTTCTATTTGTTTTTGCGTCTTAGGTAATTGATTGTTAACGACACAGTCAATTTTCTTCGGATTGGGCTTGATACCCTGCTGTGTGACAACATGACCCAGAAATTCGGTCTCCTTTTTCAAAAATTCGCATCTGTCCATTTGGATCCTTAAATTTGCTTTTCTTAATTTATCAAAGACTAGTCTCAATGAATTCATATGCTCTTGAAGTGAGGTGGAATAAACAATGATATCGTCTAGATACACTAAATAAACCTTATTGATCAAATCTTCAAGGATCCCATTCATTAGCCTTTGAAAAGTGGCAGGTGCGGCCTTAAGACCAAATGGCATCCTAAGAAACTCATAATGGCCTCCTTCAACCGAAAAAGCAGTCTTATGCACGTCCCGTTCATCAATTTCCACTTGATGGAATCCTCTAGCTGAGTCTAAGTTAGTAAAGTACATACACCTTCCAAGCTTATTTAAAATTTCGTCGATGTTTGGGATTGGAAAACGATCGTCTACAGTTTTTTTGTTTAATTTTCTGTAGTCGTCACTGTTTATTTCCGCATGTGTTATCCTTCTTGGGAACTATCCAAATAGGAGCAGAATAGGCAGATTTCGATGGTCTTATTATTCCGTTGACCAACATTTCTTGAATTTGCTTCTTAACTTCATTTCTATGAACATACGGATATCTATACGTTTTTGAGAATACGGGTATATCATCCCTTGTTACAATATTGTGTTTTATTGCAGTCGTAAATGTTAACTTGGAATCTGTTTCATAAAATGAATCCGCATAGTCATTCAAAATAGCCTTCAAATTAATTTTTTCCTCCTCATTCAAATGGTCTAGCCTTACTTTACCCAATATGTTATTATTGTGTTCGTGCACATTGTCAATTAAATGATGATTGTCAGGTGTAACAGGCCATGAATTTTTCTCGGTAAGATATAAAATATCTGGGCATCGAGCTAATGTTTCCACCTCAACGTTAAAATTATTTACATCATAAATCCCTTCCGCAACAATTAATTCGCCAGAATCGTTGCCTTGATCCATGATGTGAATTAACCCGCATTCGACACTTGTAATAAGCTTCACTTTTTGAAAATTTGGAAAAAAGAGAGGTAAAATTTTATTATTAATTTTGAGCTCGTTACTGTCATAATCTACCAACGCTCTATACTTCCTAAATATGTCATTGCCAATGATTCCATCAAAATTTTCGTGAAATTTGCATTCGATTAGAAATATTTTATCGTTATTATTGCCTAGCTTTGAAAATAATGGTATTTGGTAGACTGCGTTCGTCGTAGCTTCGTTCCGAAGAGTTTTTAGAGTTAAAGTGGTCGAATCAATCCTCCATTTTGGGTTACATATTCCTGGATTTACGATGGAGTGCGTAGCTCCAGTATCTATTAAAAATTTCAGATTACCTTTTAAAACTATATACGGTAATTGTCCGTAGAAGCCAGAAAGGGAACATTTTGTAATGTTATTATTTTCAATACTTGGATAGTGAGGATAGTTGACTACTTGTGATTGTTTAGAAATGTTTATGTCATTTGAGTTTCTTGGAAAATTTACGAATGAATCCTGAACTATAGCGTTACTACCAGTTCTCGAGCTTCGTGGAATACAACAGGGATATGCATTGGGGGAAGAATTATTTGTAAACCTAGACCTGGGACATCTTTGATGTAATGAATAATCTTGAAAATTTCCTAAACCATCAGATTCATCAATCATATTTATATCCATTGGTTCCGAAATTGGAGGTGTGGGAAACGAGTTTTGATTTTGGAAAGAAAAGGCTGTAGTGTTATCAAGGGGGATAATGTAGACGTATTATTACGATTGTAATTGTTTTGTCTGATATTGTTATTAGCCTGATTATAATTTCGTTTCGGAAAGGTAGAATTGTTCTGATTAAAGTTATTACCGACTTGATAGCTTTTTCTCTGAAAACTATTGCCATTATAAGCCCTATTTGAATTATAACTACTGTTATAATTAAAGAAACCGCTGCTATTACCGCCCCTGTTCTTGTTTGAGTATGAAGGTTGAACGCTGTTACTATTTCTATTACTCTGACTGTATCTATTATTTCCGTTATTGCTGTCCGTACGAGATCGGTTTAGATTTCTAGTGAAATTATTATTCTTATATTCGCCTACATATTCAGCTTACCCCGACGTGAATAGGGTGTTCATTGCTTCTTCCAGAGTCTTTGGATCTCTACACGCTACTATGGTCTTCACAAGCTCGGGTATTTTCGACCTAAAAACATTGAGTGCAGTTTTCATATTATTAGTAGCAGCTCTTTCGCTCACTATGTTCACACCTAAGACTGTAACTGTTTTATTATTCAAGCTCCAAAGTCTGTCCTTTAATTCATTATAAAAGTCGATTGAATTCGTTTTAAAAGTTACTGCTCAAAGTTCGTCATAAAGCTCCTCTGCACTTTGATGATCACCAAAATAGTTCGTTAAAACCTCTTTGACCTCAGCCCACGTGTTTGCCTGAAAATTTATTTCGATAGCCTCTTTTGCTTTAACTTCAAATTTACTTTTTATGAGATCAATAAACAAACCTTGAGAGATTTCATCATATTGACCAAAGAGCGGATTCACTCTATCGACGAGGGAAATAAACGTTTTTAAGTCCCTGCTATCACCAGAAAATTCCGGCAACTTTCCTAAAAATTCAAGTGGATTTAAGGTGATAACGGGAGCGTTAATATTTTCGAGGGCCATGTTAAAAAAACAATAGGAAAAAATTATGTACAAAAAAATGTATCACGCCTAGACGAAATTCTGTGCTTCAACCTAATGAGGAAAGATTATTACTAATTAAAAACAGTAAAAAAAAGTTTACTAATAATTATGAAAGCAAGTAACAAGTATTAATAATAATTACGAAACATAAATTACAAAGTACAAAAATACTTATTTTACTGCTTAATTGTCAGGTAACACTTCCAGCTCATTCTTCCTTCTTCCACGTACACGGCTTCTAGTCTTTGTTGATTTCGTGGCTCCTTTTTCTTTTAAAGTGCTACTTAGTTTATTTATTATATTTAAATCGGGATTATATGTATTTTTATTGTTCTTTTTTTAACTTTTGTATGTATGTAAGAAGTTTTTGAATAACAATATTTATTTCATGTAGGAGTCTTTATTAATAATTCTAATTGTCCTTGTTGCAAGGACTTATAATAGCATTAGGTATAACTAATTGTTTTTATCCTTAAAATCAAGTCCTTTCAGGAATATAATCTATGAGTATTTGTCCTTTGAAGGATAAGTAGGTATTTTAATAATTTGTTATGCTCCACTTAAATGATCGTTCAAAAATGACTTTATGCCAGAATCCAAATTGGTTGCTAGTCGAACAAAAACTGAATTCATCGTGGACGATCTCTATTGGTCAACTCATTCTTTAGCATTTTCACGCAATGTGCGTGAGAAGGAATGTGAATTTGTATGCAAATACACATGAGTACAAACATTTATATACTATTTGATATTATTATTCTGAATGTCCAATTGTAATAAATATATTACCTTAGCAACAACCAACTTAAGCAATCAAGTTTGTGCATGCACGGTCATGTTTGAGGCAGTAAACAAGTGTATGTATGTACATGTTAATGTACATACGTATGCTTTAGAATGTATGCTATAGAACCTTTAATTCTGCATTCCCAATCATTGACTTAGCAACAGTATGTAAAGTTATTAGTTTTGGTATTGAATACTTTAATAAATTATTTAAAGCGAGCACAACAAAATGACTTCATACATATCTATATATTTATAATAGTACAAATATATTTATATATGTAAATCACTTTAAGACTATTTGATAAGTATGTATAAATGCGGATAAAGGTATATATGTAGGTACTACATATTACTTTTAACATCAGAGTCGCGAATGCCGTTAACGAAAGCCTCAGTTTTAAAGTGGTCCAGGAACGGGTGACTCACGCCTGGATATGTGAGCTGCACTAAACGCTCGATTTCCATTGCGAAATCTTGTAGAGATTCGTTAGGCTTCTGAACTCTACATCGCAATTTCATTCTGTATAAATCGCGCTTGTGCTCACCATCATACTTGCGCCGCTATGCTGCCATTATTTCATTATAGTTGTTTCTGCTGCTTACTGGCACAGTCTCAAGTACCTCTGCGGCCGTACCCTTTAAGGACAAAATCAACTCTATTGCCTTTTCTTCAGCATTTCATTCATTTCTGCTAGCAACCTTCTCGAACTGGAATTTTAAGATGCCTAATAGTACGCTGCCATCCAGAAACCACCGCAACTTCTAGTACTGGCCCGCCACTACACTCAAGGTTATGCACTTTGTCCTCTAGAGCATGCAATTTCCCTTCGAACTCCTTTGCATGCTCTTTCAGGCCACCGCTTTCTAGATGTTGGACTCTATCCGCCAGCTCTGAGAATTTATTGTCAATAGAATCCATCCTTCTGTTAATGGATTCAGAAACCTCTACCAGGATCTCGTTCGGGGCTTTATTTGACTGCTGAATCTGCTGAGATTTTCTGTTTTATTTCACTTATTTCGGCTACAAGCTTGTCACTGCTGATCCTTGATGCCTCCTGCATCTGCTGAGGGTTTTGTTTTATTTCGATCATCATAGCGGCGAACATTGATGTCATAGCAGCGTATGACCCGATGTCCATGCCGCGATTCTTAAACTCATCTATCAGCCTCTTCTGCAGTTCAGCCTTGTTACCTGCAGTTGGCAATTCCAGCTTAATGAGCTCCTTTTTCAGCTGTTTAACTTTTAGCTCATCAAATTTCATGATTATTTATTTTAATTTTTTTTTCTTAAATTGCTATGTCCTTTTAATTATTTTTGCAATCCCACTTCTGACACCAATTGTTACGTTTTTAGACCTTTTCGTAATAACGGTTTTTTTTACTTATCCTTCAAGGATTCGTTTAATTGCATCAAATTAAAACACAGACAAACTAATTTTAGAAATATAATGCGGCAACACTTTATTTATTACCTTATTAACACGAGTATTTGTACTAAACACTTAGCGATGTTAACACGTCTATATTTGAAATCACACTCTGACTCTCTGAGCTCTGGCACCGTCTTTATATAGCAAAGTGACGTCGTCTGGTAACTTCGCGAAGCTTCTGGGCATGGTTGTTGTTGGTTGTACTTTATTTAACATGTAGCTATATATGTGTGTTTGTATACATGACAATGCTGACTTGTGTGTTTTGCTTATGGTGACTATGTGTGGTTGTATGTATGAGTGTTCTGTGTGTTTTGTCTATGGGAATTATGAGTGGTTGTATGGATGAGTGTTCTGTGTGTTGTGTGGTTTTGTTTCTTCTTCTCCTCTTCGCCTCATTAGACATATATATATATATATATATATATATATATATATATGTCTAATGAGGCTGAAGTAATATGATATGTTTTTGTTTCAATAAAAATTAAATAGTAAGTGCATATTTTAGGTGCCTAAAGCACAATTTTTTGGTGCATGAAGTCATTGTCCCTGTTTATAAGCAATCGTGGTGACTCTAGATGTTTGGCCAGACCAGATTCTTTACTTATGGAATTTTTATTCAAGAAGTACTAAGTAAAATTGTTTTAAGACTCCATTGTGCATTACTACCACAGAAAACACAGAAAACTCAAAAGTGACGGTTAATTTTGGCTCGTATCAGCTTTTGCCTAATGATAGTGCAAACGAGTACAAAATATGTATACGCAGAGCTGAAATAATATGTTAGAAGAAATGGCTATATATGGTCATCTCTAAACATATGTTTTACAATTTACGCAAATAATGGGGGTTGAAAATTTAACAAAAATTTCGTTTAGTTAAAAAATTGTGAAATAAATAATAAAAATAAGTGTTGAGTGATTAAGAGACAATATTAAACTGTTTATAAACATTAATAGAATATATCAAAAGTCCTAATTTGTGGCTGGCGGTCAATACCGTAAGAAATCAACATAAAAATGAGCCAAGATTCCCAAAGGATTGAAATTCTTGTAAATTAGCTTTGTTTTTAATTTTTATTAATTTTAGTGCTCAGAAAAGTAATTGTTAATGGTTTAAGAACTGTTAAATGTTTTTAAAATATAAATCGTCGCACTGATCATCACGTAATCAACCTGGATACATATATTAAATGGGACTATGGGAGGCGAAACAAGTGCTTGCTAATAGATGGCTAAGCCGCTAAAAAGGCATGCTCACAGGCATAATGAGAACCTTAAACTATAAATTAAGCCGGGAATGAGAGTTTCATTGAAGTCACAGAAGATTGCATCAAAAAAATCAATTTCTAATCAGAGGTACGACTTAAGTTGAACTGCTGCAACAAAATTGGAATTTCCACAGACTTAGAAGAAGGCGGTAGGTATGTATTATTTATTTTTAGCAAAAGTTATGCTTACAATAGATCCTTTATAAAATTTACTTATATACAATTTACTATTCCATTTGTTTCCGTACTAGGCTTGCGTTGACTTCAATGAGCATTTGCACAAAACTATTGGTAATTTCCAACAGATCCGTGTGCCTATTCTACACCCCGATGTTACTGTAGCTTCGAATCCTTCATGTTTCCCAGTCCTTCTAAATATATTATTTTTTAACTGATAATTTGCTGTATAGATGTAAAGGTATTTATGTTTGTCAACATATTTATTTATTTAAAACAAATAAGAACAATTTTCTTTTATCGTTTATGAAATAGTGTTTTTCCAACCTGAGCGCCCTTGTCAATTTTAGTGGCAAATAAGAAAATTGGAAACCAACATTATGAAAATAAATTTTTGGTTATAGCACAAGTCATGGAAAACCTGCTGAATGAATGTTAGACTGTTTCATAACTTGCATAAAGATCTAAAAGCAATTGGTGAACTGCATATCAGAGAAACGAAAGGATTGTATAGGAATAAGCAAGAGTATATATAATGAAAGTATTATTCTGTTATAAAAAATGTGAAACTTATAAATGTAATCTCTATCAGATTAATGGTTTGTTAAACCTAATTTAAAAGTATTAATCGCAATTTCTATATTTCTTTTAGGGTCACACTGTCTACAAAGAATTCGCTAAGGAAAAAGGTTATTGGAAACAAATCTGAAAGTAGCTGGAAAACATTAGAGTCGAAAATTGTTAAAGTAAATGCAATTGTGATGGTTTTAAGATTCAAAATTTATACGTATAAAAAAATATTGATAAACACCATGCAGTAATGTTCTTAAACTTATTTTACTCTCAATAAAAATTCAAGTTCTTTAAAATGTACTACTAAATTTCATTTATTTATTAACAAATCTTATTGATATTGTGTAGGTTTCCACACTACCATAGAGGTACTACACTCAGTGCGTTGCCAATTTTTTTAAATGGCTGGCATCCCCAATAGGCCTAAACCATTTTTTTCTCAACATGTTCCGGGACAAAAAGCAAAGCCATATATAATATATAAAAGCACACGAACTTAGAGTTTTACCCTATGTTCCGATACAAACATTCATATAAATTATTTTTCTCTCACTTTAATTAATTTAAAAACACACTTACATATTCTTCCTACCATTTTTATATTCACTTGATCACTGGTGGAAAGGAGGAATAACTTCACCGCACTAATATCACTATTTTATATTATACATATCACACAAAATATACGTCGTATAATTCGGAAACAAATTCCTAATTCTCTATACCATTTGCATATTGTTGGCTCCTGAAAAATAAAAGTGTTTTAGATATTATTAAATTTATATATGTGTAAGAAAATTTTACTTACATATTTTTGCTGCTACCACCACCGATTTTTTTGTTTTTGTGTGCTTTTTTGGCATTTCACACAATTGGTAATTCGTGGACGAAAGAGTAGATAATGTTTCACCCATAAATTACCAATTTCAAGCACTAATCTTACGATAATTTAATTAATTTCAATTTTTCACCAATAATCCTGCCAAGAAATTTTAACTTTTTGTAAACAAAAATATGTCATTTTCTATCGACAAGTAAAAGAAAAGAGACAGCAAGCAAAGAAATTTGCTATCCCTCTCGCAACATCGGTCGAAAACATTACCACTACATACACAGTTGTCATGTCTAATTAGTTTATGATTACTACAATTTGTGCCTCTTTCCCGATAAATCTATTACAGGGAAAAAATCACAATTGAGAGCATCAGTAAAGTTGGCTATCAAGGAAAAACTCAGCAAATGTGAATGTTTTTTTTTTGCATCGATGTGACCACCATAACATAAACGACTTGTATAAACTTATTATTTGTGTTCGGTCCATGAATGAAGAATAAAAATTTTATGAAACAATGTTTTTACTTGAAACTTTTTACGTCATCTTTGCGGGTAAATTGTTATTTGATGTTTCACACGACAAGCTTTTGTGAACTGTAGAAAAAAATTTGTGTTGGTATGCACTGCTGGTGCACATGTTATGTCTGATAAATATGAAGGATTTATCATACAGTTAAGAAAGTATGATTTCGATATTTAATTTTTCATTGTGTTATTCATCAGGCTGCTCTAGATTTGTTAACGTTTACCCCACAATGAAGATTGCAGAATGAATAATTGATCAAATTCAAGGAAATTGTTTTATTTACGAACAGAACTTCTTGAATTTAAGGAAAAGAAAGAAATTGATAAATGCTCACAAAAATATCTTAGGATACTAATTTCGAACTCGGCTTATCTTGAACTCAAAATAAGTTCTTTACAAATTCTGTTATTTGTCCCGTCGTCGTACTGACACAGATCTACTTTAGAGCTGTGCCGAACTGAATCAAACACTCTCAAACGCTCCTTTTTGACAAGAACCTCTGATCAAACCCATTTAAATAGAGCTGTGCCGAACTGAATCAAACGCTCGTTTTTGACAAGAACCTCTAATCAAACCCATGTAATTTAAATGAGTTTGATTAGAGGTTCATGTCAAAAACGAGCGTTTAAGAGCGTTGGATTCAGTTCGGCACAGCTCTACTCTACTTAAAATTCATTTTTATTAAACAACTAAAGAAAATTAGTTAGACAATATATGTATATAATTCTTGATACCAAGAACTTTGTGTTCAGTTTTGTTTGCCACAATACCTTAAAGTACTCTCAAATTATTTCATTAACACAACTGCAATATAAATTTGGCCATTAAGTATTTAAAGTTAATAGGGAATAAGTCTTTAAAAGGCATTATAATTGATATGAATAATTTTTTTGGTATAAAATTTCCCTCTCCATGGTATTTAATTGGCCTTAAACGGTGTATAAATTATTTGTAGCATACGATTAAATAGATTCACATTTTAAATTGTGGACATCTTCATACATATGCTGTGGAGCAAGAACTGTCAAACCATTGTGCTCGAATCATTCTAAGAGTGATGGTAGTGATAAAAATTTTGGCAACCCTGGCTGCATAAACTACATTCAAAATCAAGCCTAATATAAATCTGAATGAATTTGGGAGGAGAACACCGCTCTAAACACTCATCATACTTATGATTCACAAAATGTATGAAATTGATATTTTTGACTCTTCTGTACTCAATATTCATATAGGATACAAAAGAGGCATTAGAGCATTAGAGTGACTCGTATTCGCTTGTGAACGAGTTGGATCAATTGATTCAATTGTGGGTATCATAATAATTTATTTTACGAAAATTTAAATTTTATATACATACACAAATAATCTTAAAACAATTTTTTCCTTTTTTGCCAACTGAGACTTGCACATGTCGGTGTGAGTTTTTTTTTATTATTTTTGTAGCACAATTGTGCACAGAAAATGACGATTTGGATTACACTGGCCTAGAGCATTCAACAATGAAACTTGTGAAGCGGAATGTGTTATTTGTTACAGAAAATTGTTATTATTCATGTACTTTTATGTTGCATAGAATAGATCCATGTCCTAAGCGAATAATACTACTGCCTAAATTAATGTAGGGTAAATAATATTTCTGTTGTTGTTGGATAAACGAAAATGTATCTATCAGCACCGATGCGACCAGCCATATATTATTATGATATACACATCATATACAAATTTTTTGCATACATTTTTTATTTATAATGTTACATTTTTAGACTTTTTCATAAAAACGGTTTTTTTTACTTATCCTTCAAGGATTCGTTTTACTGCATCAAATTAAAACACGGACAAATTAATTTTAAAAATATAATGCGGCAACAATTTATTTACTACTTTATTAACACGAGTATTTGTACTACTCAACACTTAGCGATGTTAACACGTCTATATTTGAAATCACACTCTCCTCACTGAGCTCTGGCAGCGCCTTTATATAGCAAAAATGACGTCGTCTGGTAACTTTGCGAAACTTCTGGGCATAGTTGTTGTTGGTTGTACTTTACTTAACATGTAGCTATATAAGTGTGTTTGTATACATGACAATGCTGACTTGTGTGTTTTGCTTATGGTGACTATGTGTGGTTGTATGTATGAGTGTTCTGTGTGTTTTGTCTATGGTAATTATGAGTGGTTGTATGGATGAGTGTTCTGTGTGTTGTGTGGTTTTGTTTCTTCTTCTCCTACGTGTATATGGCTGTGTATACTTGTGAACCTGTTTAGTTTTATTAGCATCGAATACTTGCATACAAGATCATTAAGAATAACATCTCTTAGCATTTATGTTGCTAGGTTTTTCGTTGTTGTTGTTTACACTTATTATTGGCACAGCCTCGAATGATCTTGTATATTCTGGAGTATTCCATTTCCGTTAATTTGAATATTATCTATATTGTGTTGACCAGGGTTGTAACATTTTGACAACTAGAGATTAATTGGCAGTGCTGCCAAGTACATTTTTAATCTATTTATAAACTTTGTACCAGTATATACATATATATATATATATATATATATATATATATATATATATATAAATATATAATGTATATATTTATATTAGGGGGTTCTTATTTGTATGGGAAAATTTTAAAAAGAGTTTTTTCTAGTTCGCCGGCACGATTCTTGTTCCCTTCTGTTAAAAAAGTAATCATGTAACATTTGGAGTCAATCCGATAATTTTTAGTGGACCCGGAAACGATTTGAAAATTTTCATGGGGTCTATATGGGCAAAATATCCATTTTTAACGAAAGTAGTTACATCAAATGAAATTTCATATTAAAAAATAATTGTATTTTATATATAATAAATTTATTAATCATTACTATTTTATTTATCATGTTATTAAAGTAGCTTTGTTATATGATGGATATTTCATTCGATAAGCCTCAACAACCTGAAGCAACAATTGTTTTTCGTCTTCATCATTTGTCAAGATTCTATTATAGTCTTGAATAAACTTAACGCCTCTCTCTGCAATATCATTGACGACAAATAAGTCCTTACATGCGGTCCAACCTTCTTCAAATGCGTATGATGTTTCCCAACTTGAAGGCTCTAACAGTAAAAACTCCATTGGCAAACCAAATTTACTAAAGAAACATTTTGTTTTCTCTGACACGAAATCACACAACGAAATATTTTTAAAATCCAATAAATTCGAACATCTTCTACCATTTTCTAATTTTACTACTGGTTCCTTTAATTTGAGGTTTTTAAGCATTTTCTGTTTCTCTTCTATGGGTATTTTCGAATCATAAAAAGCCAGAGCTACTACTTGCTCTGAAATGTACCATAAATGGTTGCTCATTTTTTTTAGAATTATTGCTGATATGTCCGTGTCTATTTCAGTATACTTTATGGCATCTTGAATAAAAGTTAAATCTTGAAGCGGTGCGTCTATAGCATTAGTGCATTTTAACCAAACTTTGATATAAAGAGTCACTATAAAAACGCAAATATCGCGTAAACCATTCAATTCCTTCTTCGTTAGTTTGAATTGATCACGAAACATAAATATTTTCAAGGAATATATAGCCTTTGCCATCCAGCGTGCATGGCTAGTTGGTCCAGGCGTTCGGAAATTATACTGCTCTGCACCGACAAACATCAAAGCCAACTGTAGTAATTCTTTATAGTCTTCTCGATTTTGAGATTTAGCCAGTTGAGCATAGCAAAAAGTTTTACAGTGTTCTACTTCAGCTGCACTTATTTTTTCACAAATGGTCGAATTTTCAATGCCACTTTTGAAAGCTAGTTTATTTATATTTGGCCAAAATTTTCCAAATCTTTCAAAGATGGGAACTTCAGGTGCAGAGGTTGAAGAAAGTTTTGTTTCGAAAACACTTCGCAAAACGACCTCATAAATATGGTGGCGGCAAGGTAGATTGATAAGACTACGGCCAATTTTTTTTTCTAAAAGAACTGCAGCACCTGTTTTTATGCCAGTATTTGTTGACGTTGTATCATATGACAAGCCTTTGACTTGATCAACAATTTTCCATTCACGTAATTTATCATACACTATATCAGCAATATTTTCACCACTCGAAGATGCTACTTTTGGTGCGCCGAGAAATTTTGATGTGCCGTTGAAACTAACAGAAATTGCGATTCGCTCAACCTTCGTGGGGCCGATCAAGTCTTTCATGAATTTTCCATCAAAATGAGCTACCAGCGATCCAGTTTTACTCACCTATAAATGATGAAAAGATTGTTACAATATCAAAAACCAACTCTTGCTGAAAATCACAATTTACATTATCAGTGAAATTAGCTGAAATTTCTTCAGATTCCCTTAAACGGTTCTCTTGGCGTAAACGATGAATAGTTGAACGATTGATTGCAAGTTCTTCTACACGTAGTCCAAATGCTTCACCTGCTGCTATGAGAATATGAACTGCCATTCCATCAGACACTTTGGCATTGTCAAGAGCTGCTAGCAACCTTGCTGTTAAAAAATTTTTGCGCCCTCGTTTTTGACCATGATTACTTTTTGAGGTTACATGTGTTTCATCATTATGCATCTCGTTGCTTGATATGTCACTAATATCACCTTCATCATTACACTCCATTAATTGAGAAACATCTATAAAATATGAAAAATAAAACATTACAATATTGAAGTTCGTCACCCTTACCTGTGCGGCTCATTTCCTCCTCATGCTTTCTTTTCCTTGCAGCTTCCTTATCTTTTCATACTTGTGCTCTATTTTCCCGATCCCACAAAACCTTGTCAACACCAGCCATACAACCGGGACGTCCTTTTTTTCTTTGCATTTCAAGAAACTCTCTATCTTCTGCAATCGAATTTTTTCTAGTGCATCAGCGGTAGCAATATCAAATAAGTCGTCTAGACTATTCAAAAATGACTCAGCAGCTTCTTTTTGGGAACTCGACCTTTTACCAGGAACTGTTTTCTGAATGATTTTCCATTTGTCGTATAATTTTACAAGCTTTTCAACGCATTTGTGCTCTTCTCGAATAGGTATACGTGCTTGCTGCCAAAATATTTCCACTGCACTAATTGCTAGCTTCGCACCAAGCATCGCAGTCATTTTTACAAACCGCATGTTGTAAAATAAAACTTGCAAGACCTGACGATTAGACGGTAGTTTTGCACCAGTAATTTGATGAGAAACATTTCCAATTAGATCGATTTTCTTCAAATTTTCAATGGCTTTACGCGTTCCAATAACTGAAGCACTCGACATTATTAATTTCTTTTATTATATAACAATAATTAAATAACAAATTAATCTAGAAAAATCTATTATTAAATTATTAATTCTTTTCGATTTCACTGATAAGAACTCACTCCGCTGCGATCACAAATTACGATTTTAAGTAGAACTATGAACTGTTTGCTTCCAAAGCCAAAAATAAAGCGAAAATTAAAAATACAAGAGAAAATGTTCTCGAAAATGTCTCGTTATCAGCAGTATATGCAATTATTATTAGTAGCTCAAGAGTACACAATTTCTTGGAATATGTTCTGCGTGCAAAAATAAATTTATGTTTTTTTAAGTAGGTAACTGTTATTGCGACTTTAGAGAACTAAACAGTCAATATCATGCATTTGATATTTATTTTTTATAATTTGAAGAGAAGAAAACGAAAAACAGTTATTGTTTCATTTCCTTTTGTGATGGATAAAATAAAGTTCAAAATTAAAATGTAACTACTTTCGTTAAAAATGGATATTTTGCCCATATAGACCCCATGAAAATTTTCAAATCGTTTCCGGGTCCACTAAAAATTATCGGATTGACTCCAAATTTTACAGGATTACATTTTTAACAGAAGGGAACAAGAATCGGGCGCAGGTGATGCGTTTGGCGCAGGTGATGCGTTTGGCATTAGTAAATTACAAAATTAGCGCCAAAATTCTTTATAGACGGCGGAGCTGTTATTGAAAGATTTTTTTTTTTGTGGATCTGTGAATCGTTCAGGAATTGACCAGTTTTATTTTAAATTAACCCATTTTGTTTTAAATATGAATTGAATTGAAATATAAATTAATTCATGATAGATCAAATATTATGAATGCATTCGCTTTGTTAAAATAGAAGAATTGAAGTTATTAAGGAATTCAAAGAAAATCGTAGTAATTATTTTTTTTTTTATTAATATAAAATGGTCACACGCAATAACCCTTACTATAAATTATATTACGTTATTGTGCACTAAGAAATCTGCACTTTTCTTTGCTAGAACTATGTACCTTTTTATATAGCCCAAAAGGAGTGCTTTCGAACGAGGACAAATAATTAAAAGTCCAATAATTGCTGTTTATGGTTGGAACAATCATCACTTAACTATTCTAAGGTTGAGCGTTTGCATAAATTAATAATAAATGATTTCATACCGTTTCGTTCCGGTTTACTTCTAAAGATAGTTTGTCTTATGGAGCAGCTAAATTTCCAAAATCTGTCAGAGACTGATAGTTCTTAAAAAATACAAAAAGCTCTCTTGGAGCGGTTAAAATTTCATCTATCTTCCAAAGCTCATTGCAGCATTTTTCGAACTGCACTTTTGGAATAATTTTAAATGCAACATACTCAACGAATTATCTCATGGAAACCAGTTCAAAATTTCTATTCGCAGAATTATTAAAAAATCTTCTTAAAAGTAATCTGCATATACATCGTCGTCAAAATCAACAACAACCCTTTTATAACAGCCTATGTCAGTATGTTTACTTGAAGAATATCTCATAATCATTACTTTTTGGTAAACATATATCATAAGTGTCAATTTGGCCAAACTCATCTTGTTTAGCTTCCCAGTTACTGGAAATATTTGATTGAACAATTTTAGCAACCATAACTTTTGCCAAAAAAGTGTTTAACTCGGCTACGGAAGGGTTGCTATTGTGGCCTTCCTTTTGCCGCAGTACAGAAAATTTATTTTCTAACTTGTCCTGATTGAGAGATTTTGTCATGACATGATATAAATCACCCCTTCTTTTAAAATGTCATTAACCGGTAAATAGACTGAATTAAGAGTGAATTTGGTTTGCCAAACCATACCATTTAAAAATTGTATGTGCAAATGGTTTGCGCAGAAATATGCAGCAAGTTAAAATTTAACTTGTTTCTTAGAAAATTGTATATGGATTTAGACTTGTAATGTATATTTTGAGCTAAGTTCCTTACGTCGGGAACTAACCTAAATCTTATAAGCGTTTACTTTTCATGCTAATATTTTTGAGAGCATGAATAGATTACTTAACCGAATTGCCTAACCTCTTTCTGACAATTCTAATTTTCTTTCTGATATCCAAAACCTTCTGGTATTTGCGTGAAAGGTCGTTATGTTTTTTTTTTATAGATATGACAGTTTTGTTTGTTTTTCGAAATTTGAAAAGAAGGGGCCGACGACAGTTTCACAGTGTGTGTTTGTTAGCAAATTCTGGAATTCAGTATCTTTTCTTCCTCAATTTTATCTAAATCTTTTTTATCCCAATATCAAGATTTTTGTGTAATCTTCTTCAGGAATCTGACATTTTCCCCACCCAAATTTGCCCTAAAACTTTGTCTGAAGATGGAAACTTAAAATATGGTAGGCCTTTAAAGGCCATTATTACAATTTGATGTTACCTTAAGTGAGATTTTATCGGGCGGATTTTCATTATTACAACTTTCCTTTCAAAATATGTGCGAAAGTTAAAGGCAAGTAAAACATTGCGATAAATTTTACCAGGATGATTTATGTGTATATTACCATATTTTCTTATTTTTTAATATGGTAACACCAAACATAGGTCTTCTTCACTTGAAAAGTTGTTTGTGCGTCTTCTCGCAGCTCGCACGATTGTAACTTCAACAATATTTTTATTTATTTAATATTTGTAAGAATAAACAAATATAATCTTTTTGATAAAAAATTTCGTGGTCCGATTGTTTTTACAAATGGTTATAACATCTTGTACGATGGTAGTTAGATCGTTATTGTCGTCAGCCAATATTCAAGCTCGTTCTCCACAAATTCGTCTGGCCAAGAGTATTTAGATGGTGCAGAAATTGGTAGTTAGCAAGGCACCAACCAAATCAGCTTCACTAACTTCCTAACGCGCCATCACAGCAGAACTCTGGAAACGCAAATCAGTTTTAAGGTCTTCAACAATTTCACGAGCAATTTGCAAATCAACAAACCAGTACTATTTTGATAGCGACGAATTTCATTCAAAACTACTCTATCAGGATGAAAACGATGTGGTTTCGTACCACCGCCGGTAGCTGGTGCACTTTTACGAACTGCCTTGTTTGGTGACAAAGTAAAGAAAATAAAAAATTAATTGTTTTAATAAAGGTAGAGTTATAAAAAGAATAAAAATATTACCTGCAATGATTAAACATATTCCACTTCTGCTCTCTTCCAAAACTATATATATTTGACTTCCATTGTCTTACAGTATTTCACTGATGCAAACCCCTATTGATCCATAATTAAATGTAAACTAATAATATGATAATTTACTACTGAAAATGCCACAAAGGTATGCACTTCTGCAGGAAAAATTATGAGTGCAAACAATGCTTGTCCTGAATCAATTCCATGCACTGTCTGCCACTTAACCTTTTCCGGAAGAGGTTTATATCTATCACACACTTATGTACCTTTTCGGACTCTTGGGAACCTGTAGAGTTTCTGAGTTCTTGTACACCCACAACACGTCTGTGTCTCCTAAAATATAAATTTTGTTTTATTTTATTTCATAAATTTTACTACAATTAATACTTACGTTTTACCACTTTGATATTTTACAACACAACAATGAATAAAATTAATTTTGTTTAAACAAATTTTTATTTTATTTGGGAAAGGCGAATTAATTAATTCGCCTTGTTTTTGACATTGTGTTTCACAAAAAATATGCTTTGTTGTAATGAATTCGCTTTGCATATACCTGATAATTGTACCATGGTAATATTTAAGAAAAATTTTAAATTTTTAATCATTTTGGTCACTTTCATGTACATACTTTACTATATTGGCCAACTCTGGATTTGATGTTTTTTTTTAATTTTTGATACCAAATTTGTTCTTCCTAAATTATAAAATAGTTCTAGTTAGCAAAAAAAAACACTGTTGCTTTTTGGTTACGTTAATGTATAAAAAAAATTTTAATTTCCCAATCTTTAATTTTTTAAATACCAAAGCGCTGCACATTGGGGCAAATGGTATAGAAAGTGGCGATTAATTCATAGAAGTCGCAATATTAAAATGTTATTAGTTTTTATTGGAGGATATTAATAAATACATAAAAAACCAGCATTTAAAAAAAAATGTTGAAAAAAAATTTTTTTTTTACCTCTTATGGGCTTTTTAATACTTTGGAAAAATGGTCGTATTTGACTATTTCTACTGTAACTTTTGAAATTCAAATTTGTTACGTCATTATAGCATGAATATACATATATGAAAAATTCTATTCATTGGAAATAAATCAGAACTATTTTTTTGAGTGTGCGTGATTTAAAGATACTCACGCACCAACCTCTAATAAACATTACACTCATTAGCTACAATAGAAACAACAATATCAACAAAATATAATAAAAGCAACTTGTTCTTTTGTTTGGCTTTTTCATATTGACTTTTAGCAACTGGAGTTGTGTCCCAAAAACCTTCATAGCTCAAAAGTCGCACAAATGCGCAACTAGGCATTCTGGGATTTATTAGCTAAAATATCATATTTTAAGAGCATAAAATCATTTTTTCCTGCACTCATCCGCAAAGTTGTTGAAACTCAGTGTATATATCAAAAATACCACATTTTTAGAGCAATTTTGTTTTTCTATATTTTTTTATCTAAACAAAACTTAATTTTTTATATGCTCATCTACTTGAAGTTGAATGTTCCATTATAAAACTTTTATTTATAAAAGTCTTAATAACAAATATAATCACTTGATATATCAAAATTTTCTCTTTTAATCAATGCGCGCAAATATAACAAAAATTATTGAACTTTAAACACACACTGCAAATAAAGTAAACAACTTAGAACTTTAATTTTTGCAGTTAGTGATGTAGAATTTTACCTTTTCATATGCTACCAAACACGGTTGTGAAAGTTAAAGTTAATTTTTTGAATTAATCGCCATTTGCTATACCATTCACCCCAATGTGCGCTGTTGGCTGACATAGTAAGACATAAGACTACGATGCCAGAGGTCCACAGTTCGACTCCGCACTCAGTCATCAATATCGTGTTGAATATTTCTGATCTGCATTAGTGCAGGATTGTGTTAATTGTCGTCGGCTTGCCACAATGACGAAGGCATAGCACTGGGTGCTGATCATTAACGACAGCGATTAACACCGTCATGTACTAAAAGTAGCAGCATACAGCAGCACCCTCCTCCGTCGGTATCTGTAGCAAAAAATTCACCGACGAGGTAATAAAAGTAAAAACAGCTACGAAAACCTTTCTATCTTCTAATCTGTCCTCCTAACACTATCGCCTCCCTTCCAGTTCCATCGCAATGTACTGCATATGTAGGGATTGTCCCCTGAGTGCTGGTCCTACTCAAAAAAAAGCTTTTAATCTCTGCTATTCGAGCTGAATACAATAAATTAAACCAAAAATGTTATAAAATCTACCTCGTCAAAATTAAAAAGTCGTTTAAAACAAATCTAAGATCATTTTACAACTTTGTAAATTTAAGAAGAAAATCTACTGCCTTCCCACCTACTATGAAGTTAAATGGATATGATTCTGATGAAGTTGCTGATATATGTGATTTATTTGCTGATTTCTCTTCATCTACATATTCCAATGAGACCTTGGAACTCCTTCCGTGTTAATTTCATTATTTGATGCATCTTCAGTTCTTGAATACTTAAAAAAGCTAAAAGTGGACCAGATAATATACCAAGTTGTTTTCTCATCGAATGTGCTGATGCTTTAGTTACCCCGCTTACACTTTTATTGAACTTTTTGATAAAGCTTGATATATTTCCAGGCATATTCAAAGATTCATTTATTATACCACTGTTCAAATGTGGTAGTAAATCTGGTATCCGAAATTACAGAGGAATTGCTAAATTCTCTTTAAAAGACTTGTCACATATCATCTGTGTTATCATGTACCATCCTTATTATTATCTAATCAACATAGATTTTAGTAAAGCATTTGATAAAGTCAATTATCAACTGCTTATACAGAAGCTTTACCACATGGGTTTTACGCAAAATTGTGTAAAATGGATCACTTCGTACCTTCCTAATTGGAAACATAAGGTTTTATTTAAAAATACTGAATCATAACCTATTCCCTTTAATTCTGTTGTTCCTTAGGGGAGTCATCTTGAACCACTACTATTTTCCTTATTAATGACTTACCAAGTGTAATCAAGTATTTATTCCTTCTAATGTATGCTGATGATGCCAAAATATTTATTAGCTACAAGGACTACAGTTATCACTTAGTTCTTCAAGAAGACTTGAACTCTTTTCACTCTTAGTGCGATAATAACACTGGTTTACAGCCAAAAACATTCCAAGAACGCCATATGCCTAGATAAGTTAATTTGGACTTCCTGAACACGAAAAATGCTATATATAACTTTTGTGTTTTTCGGTGTATGGTCCCACTCAAACCCTTGTGGAGCCCAAACGAACATTAATCGAATTAAATCGTATATCGCTGAAAAGTTAATTAAATGCCTCTTCTGTCGATGTTCTGCAAATGTCTATGAGACAAGAAATGGCTGAGTTATGGCACCTCAAAGTTAAAAATTTGCCTATTTTTTAAGTTTGTTTCAAAATTTTTAATTTTTATTTTGTTTTTTCTACGTTATAGTAAAAATCTGGAATGTTTTATTTTTTGACCAAACAGTTTATTTAGTTACCAACATTTTAAGCGTAATTTGAAAAAAATTTAATGAAAAATAAAGTTTTTATTAAGGATTTTGTGGAATGACAATATATTCATTTTCATTGCTCACGCACTATATTCGGCGTAAATTAAAAAAAGTTAAATTTTTTTTTAATTTACGCCGAATATAGTTTAAGGATTTTGTGGAACGACAGAATATTAATTTTCATTGCTCACACACTATATTCGGCGTAAATTAAAAAAATTTGCATTTAAATGACGAAAATGTAATAAAACGTAATATTATATTTGCTTTAAATAACAATGCTATGCAAAAAATTATTTTTTTCGCTCCTTTCAATAAAACCATATGCACTATATGGATGTTGATGCGCTAAACTCGAATTTATTTTTGGGTTTTTCCATCAGGTCGAGATGTGTTTTTATGGGCGTGGTAATTTTTCGCCCCTAAATTAGCCAGGTACGTAAATGTATTTCATCCTAGCTCGAAAGGAGTCATCCGATTTTAAAAAGCAAAACTTTAGAAGATTTGTAACAAAATTGTTTTTATTTTAGTCACACACAATTTTTCTTTACCTCTAATCGTTTTGGAATTATTCAGAAATTAATCGAGAAAAAAAATTTTTTGTGCCAAATTCGTAATTTTTTTTAGGTTAAGAATAGAATTTAAAAAAACTTAAAGAAAAAATTCTATACTTTGCACTTTTGTCTAATAGATACAGATCTGAGAAATACACGTTCAGATTATATTGGTATGTTTACAAAAGTTGTTCAACTTTACCGTGGCTACAATTTTTCTAAATATAACGTATAAAAAATCAGGATTTCCTAAAATTTATGATCGAAAAACCGAAAAAAAATGTTTTTGTTCTCTAACTTTTTTAAAAAATCTCTGATATAAAATACATTTCTGTCATAAAATTTTAGCAAAGAATATTCAACGCTCGATAGTCGACACATATCTTTTGTCACCATTCTTTTTGCGTACGATCAATATAGGGCTAGCGTAATCAGATTCGGAATCAATTATAATACCAGCATCTTTCAGGAGCTTCATTTCATCCCTAACAAAAGCTCGATTAGATTCACGTAACCTGTAAGGCTTACATGTAATGATAGTTTTATCAGTTAATTCGACTGAAAATTCCGTATCAACGCCACATCCAAGTTCATTAATATTTAACGCGAAACAGTCTCTATAGTGTTGTAGCAAACCCAGTAATTGCGATCTGTAGACTTCCGATATAGCAGGATTGATATTGACAACATGCAAAAATTTTTCGAATATGCCAGATTTTTCGTCTTCGATTTTAGAATCATCAAAAATACACAGTTCTGCTTTTGTTGCACGCTCTCTTATCACAATTTAAAACAGGAACTGCTAACCCATCAGCGTTGCTATTTATAACACAAGCAGGAATTATACATCCATTGCGATTGGTGGCTGAGTCGATAATTATGTTATGGTCCTGGTCTACAATTTCACTAGTAGTGACAGCTACGAAACCGACATGATTTGGTGGTAAAACGGTAGCCTCTTTAACCCACAAACTTGTTTTCAACTTTGGCAGATTTGGAATTTCTATACAATCTAGACTGTTTACGGACAAATGAATTTGTTCAAAAATTCGCAAATGATCTCCTTTTTTGTAATAAACGATATGGGACTGTTCCGTAAACGGTTGACCTGTAAACAAAGGTATGTCAATAATACTATTATCCAAACCCATGTAATTTAAATGGGTCTGATTAGAGGTTCTTGTCAAAAACGAGTGTTAGAGAGCGTTTGATTCAATTCGGCACAGCTCTAGGTTTGATTAGAGGTTCTTGTCAAAAACGAGCGTTTGAGAGCGTTTGATTCAGTTCGGTACAGCCCTAGTTTCATTTCAAATCATTGTTAATGATTGAGCTACAATATTTATGTGCGTGTGTAATTTTCTTTTGCTTTAGATGATGAATCCAAGTGAGAAAAAAAAATTTTGTATCGAGCAGAAAATGCTGCGTAGACATGTGTTAAAGATCTAAAATACATTTTAAAGGCTTACGATATTTTTATTCGTTTTAGGGCAAATTTGGCGGGGAAAATGTCTAATGCCTGAAAAAGATTACACAAAAATCTTTATAGATATATGCGACCGTAACTTTGAAAGTTGATTCATTTGGATAAAAAACTAAAGACGGAACCAAAGACTCTATAATATGAAGATGTTGCACGCCCTAGGTACATACATATATTACTAAAAGTCAAAAATTTTGTGATTCGAAATCCAATGACTTATTTACTCTCTTTCTCATGTTTTTTGGAAACACAATTTTTGAGAACCTTAATATATTTTCTTACACTATGTGTTGTGTATGTTTGTATATATGTATATACATACATAAAGGTAGATGGGCAATGTACGCGGCATGCGATTACGTGCGGTCGTGGTATTACCAGTGCAGAAAATATTGGTTTGTTTACAAAAATATTCATATAAAAATATATGTATATGAGGAGGACATAATTAAATCTGGCAACACTAAAGGAATCTGCCGCGCGGCAAAGTAGAACTATGTTCTACTTTTTGTCATTGCCGCTTGAAATATGATAAATGAAACAAGATGGATACCATAGAAGATGAAAAATTGATTGCAGAAGTGAAAAAAAATTTAAATTTGTATGAAAAATGTTCGGCTGGTTACAAAAATATATATAAAAGAAATAAATGTAAATTTTATTTAAGATGTAATTATATATTTTGGTTTTAAATACCTAGAAATGCCGCGTTCATTAGCCTACCATAAGCAACTTCAAGCGGAAAATTAAACACCTGACTGCTGCCCACAATCGTATGCCGCGTACATTGGCCTCCTACCTTATGTATGGCTGTTATTTATTTATATTATCTTTATTTATATCATTTTATTGCTGAGGCCGAAGAAAACTGTTCTTTTGTTTTTTCCAAGTGTACATACATTTTTATTTTCTACAATGTTTAGTCTGCACATTTTTTCCATAGAAAATATTATAAAATGTTTCGTATATTTTTCTAAAAAATATCTCAATTAATTTTTTTAGATAAAAAATATTTTATAATGAAAATTTGTTCAAAATAATTCAGAACAAAAATGTTTCTATGGAAAAAAATTCCTTGATTATAAAAAATTTCATAAGCTACATCTCTTCATAAAAAAATTGTAATAAAAATCTTTCAATAGAAAACATTTTATAATAAAAATATTTTTGTAAAATATTTACAGAAAGAAAATTTTTCATTACAACTCATTTTCTATCAAATATTCTATATGGATAATTTTTATATCGAAAAGTTTCAAAAATATCATGTATCAAAAAATTTTTCGTAGAAAAGGTTTTATAAAAATTTTTTTGTACCTAAAATAGATATGCTTAAAATTTTTATAATAACTTTACTGTGTGAGCATTCTTCATGGGAGATCTATAAGTACATATCATCTAGTGCTCAGAAGGTTAAAAAAGGAAACTACTTTTTTGTAATATGTTTTATTGCAAATAAGGTTATTTTAATATATATATATATATATATATATATATATATATATATATATATATATATTAACTATGGATATTTTATTTTACGAAGTTGAAAGTAGTCCTCAAAAATTGCATCAGGTATTGCATATGTGTGTAGGTATTAACGCTTCGATGCGGGTCGATATTTATTTTTTTCTCCACAAACAAAATACATATTATTTACCCTACATTAAAACAAAAAATTGTTAAGCTCATTTTCTTATTCACATGCATATATTTTTAAGGAATAATGTCTTTAAGGTTGCAAAGCAAAAATGCGCACAGTTGGACGAAAAAGATTCTAAGTAAATGGTTTTGGTT
>OY776279.1:45036692-45051692 GCA_963675445.1 Linnaemya vulpina | reverse complement strand
TATGGAAGAGGATAAAAATAAAAATATCATACGAAAAAGGATAAAAATAAAAACATCCTACGAAAAAGGATAAGGCGTTATACATATTTTTAAGTACGAATTTTGTGCTTTCTAGTTTATAAAATACGAGTAGTTTCAGTTAGCGAAAAAAACAGCTTCAGTTGCATATTTAGGTTACTTTTATAAACAAAAAATATTCAAAATTTCCCACCCCTGGAAACGAAATCTAAATTAAAAAAATTATTTTTTACCAATTGTGGTTTTATTTAACGAAAAGCACAAATTTGTAGCCATTTCTTGTGATACAAAATATTGCAAATATCCAAACCTGAAACCGAAATTTTGATTTATTTTAATTATTTGATACGAATTTAGTTTTAGCTTAATTAAAAAATAGTTTTAATTAGTAAAAGTAAACGATGTTAGCTCCTCTTTTTTGTTACTTTTATGTATAAAAGAACTTAAATTTCCCATCCCTGGAAGCGAAAAAATATTTTTTTCACAAACGTAACTTTCAATGAGGCATGTAATAGTTTTATTTAAAAAAACTTAAAATTAGTAACCAATTTGGTCACGTTCAGGTATCACAAAATATTGCAGTTAACCAACCCTGGAATCAAAATTCTGATTTTGTTTAAATTTTTAAACTAAATTTGTGTGTTATAAATTAAAAAATGGTTTTTATTAAGAAATAAACGACGTTAGTTGTCTTTTTGATTACTTTTATACATGAAAAACTTTTAATTTTCGATCCCTGGATGCGCAAATTCTTTTATATTTTTGTTTCACCAAGGCAACTCTGAATGAGACATAAAATAGTTTTATTTAAGAAAAACTTTAAATTTATTACCATTTTGGTCACTCTCATGTATCACAATATATTGCAGTTATCCAACCCTGGAATCGAAATTTTGATTTTTAATTAGTAAAAACACACCGTTAGGGGTTTTTTGGGTTATATATGTATAACATATCAGTTTCCCACCCCTGGAAGCGAAAAATAATTTTTTACCAATGCAAATCTCATGATGTGTAGAAATTTGGTCACTTTCATGTGCCACTATATATTGCAGTTATCCAAGTCTGGAATCGAAGTTGTGATTTATTTTAGATATTTGATAATTCTGTTTTCCCTTATATAAAAAAAAAGTTTTAATTAGTAAAAAAAACGGCGTTAGTTGCTTTTTGGTTTATATATGTATAAAAATTTCAATTTCCCACCCCTGAAAGCGAAAACTATTTTTTTACCAATGCAAGTCTTCATGATGTATAAAGCGGTTTTAATTGAAAAACTAGAAATTTTTAACCATTTTTGTCATATTCACGTACCACAAAATATTGCAATTATCTAACCCTGAAATCAAAATTGTAATTATTTTTTCTTTTTTTTGATACCAATTTTGTTTTGCTAAAATAAATAAATTATTTTAACCAGTAAAATACGACGTTAGTTACTTTTTGGTTATATTGATGAATAAAAAAAATAGTTAACTTTCCTAACCCTGGATGAGAATTTTCAGTTTTTTAAATTTTTCTTCAATGCAAATTTCCATGATGTATAAAATGGTTTTATTTAAGAAAAACTTTTAAACATTTCAGTTATTTTATGTACCACAAAATACCGAATGTGCAAAAAAAATGTAACATTTTTTTTTTGTTTTAAAGCTTCTCAAAGCATGAAATAGGTTCAATTTACAAATAAACGAAAGAATAATTGGTTTTTGGTTTTAATTTTGCGTCTTAGAAATAGGTGTAAGCATCCCAGGTCTGGAACCGTCTTTCCGATTTATCTATCTATCAGTGCAAGAATGAAGTCTCTAGCTCTTCTGGGGGCTTGGGAAAACCGATTTCACGTACAGACAGATGGACATCGCTCACGTCATCGCTTTTTATAAGGATCCGAAATATATATACTCTATGGGGTCCCATATTGATATCGAAGAAATTACACTCGGAATGACAAACCTAAATATACCCTTTCACTTTTTTGAAGGGTATAAAAAGTTTTTTATTGGCAACTGTTGTGTTATATATATTTTATATCATTAAGCTACGATTTTGCTTGAGCAGCCCAGAAGTGCAAACCAGATGAATAAGACTATTTGACGGCAACAAAAGGATTCCGAAGATGGATCAGCAACTACAACAGGAGCTACAGCAGCAATTGCAACAACAGCAGCAACAATTATAACAAGAATTTCAGGAGCAGCTTGAACAACAACAGGTACAACTGCAGCAAGAAGCACATTAGCAACCAATGGGACGACATATTGACTCATGACATATGATTCATGATTTTGATGGCCGTAAAGAGGAACTCTACCCTTTCCTGGAAGGCATCGATAACGTGGTAGCTGCAATGGATGTGTATAATTCCACAACAGAAATAATGATCTTGTCTGCAATAAAGGGCAAGATACGAGGTAAGGCTAAGATGGTTTTGGAAATACATACGCACACAGCCGAACTGTTGTATGAGGAGCTGAGAGATGACCAATACATAGGGGACATGTTACAATTTTACAATTTTGTAGAAACAAAATTGTCTTTGCTTAATCAAAGAAAAGAATTAGATGGTAATTTGTTAGAAATAGCGCATAATAATAGAATAGCATCAAAAGTTTTTATAAATAAATTGCCATTAAGCATAGGAACAGTGCTTTGTGCTATTAAACCAACTTCTTTGGAGGTTGCACACCATGAACTTGGACAAGCAAATCTTACTGAAAAGATTAATGTCAAGGAAAAATTTAAATATAATAATCAAAAGAAGAATATATAAACCTTTCCTAATCCTGATTCCCAAATCCCAAAAAGTTAGTAAACACAAAATTTTTAGAAAGATTACAATGACAAAAAAGAATTGGTTTTTACCCCACCGAGATAGGTGTTTAGGACGGAGAGATTACCCGAGGCCAGAACAGATGGATATTAGCGGACAGACACGAAAACAGAATCATTATATTAATCAAAAACAAAAACCTCAACAGTTTTAGCAAATGGCCTCCACCATGGGGGATCCACAGAATGTGAATTGCCCTATGTTCTATTTAAGCGAGGGGGCAATGCAACCAGAATCTTAATTGATACACATTGGCACAACCAATGAAGATAAAAACGGCAGCAGGGTTTTTGATTATAGAAAAGGAGGCTATGGTTTCGAAGAATGGCTGTAATATTTAGAATATCTATTTTCATCCCATATTCAATGGAATACTTGGATCGAAGTTATTGAGTGATAATAATTCCATATTAGAAACTGAAAATAAAATTGTAATAATAATATGGACTAATATTTTTTAAGCTTAAGGTCTCTTTATTTTTATTAAATTATAAATTTTTTTCGATATCTCGTCACTCCTTTGTGGGACTTATGAAAACTATTTGTCAACAAAACACAAAGAGATTCAAACAAAATTTAAATAAATTTAAAATCTAGGAACAATAATAAACAATTTAAATCTATACATGCATATATACTTAAAAAAGAAACATTTATAAAATGAATTTTTAATCCTACTTATATATACATAGATATCTTAAAACCAAATTGAAGAAGTTTATATACAAATTTATATAAATTTAAAAGATATACTATAACAAAATTTTAACATGTAGATACATATAATTCAAAAATATTTTCCTCTAAACATTTCTTAATTTTACATATGCATATATACATACATATTCATACATACATATGTTTTTCATAAACATATACATTCAACATGCATATAGACATATGTATATATCAATATATACACATATTAATCAAAAAATTTCAGAAAGTTTTAAACAATTTTAATTGAACTAAATTATGTGAACAATAACAAAATATTTAAACCTATACATATGTACATTTAAATGTAAAATTCTATATTTTATTAATTATTAATAATCTTTCATTATTATTTTATATAAGTGTCTATAATTTTATTTATAATGCAACAGTAGGTATTGACAGACATGATTATAATTAGAGCTGTGCCGAACTGAATCAAACGCTCTCAAACGCTCTCAAACGCTCGTTTTTGACTAGAACCTCTAATCAAACCCATGTAATTTAAATGGGTTTGATTAGAGGTTCTTGTCAAAAACGAGCGTTTGAGAGCGTTTGATTCAGTTCGGCACAGCTCTATATAATATACGTATTAGTAATATCATATTAGATACTTCCAAATATTCTTTGCTAAATAGAGACCCAACTAGCAAATTAATGAAAATTAACAATAATATTGTTGATTAACTTTACAAAAATAGGTTTATTACAGATTTGGAAAAGAATAAACTTAAAAATAATATTGCTGTATTATTATGTGGCATCATAAGTATGAGAATAACCACCCTGGAATTGAAAAAACATATTACGAATTGAAAAGAAAATATTATTACCCAAACATTAGAAAAGAGATAACTAAAATTATAAATAATAGTGAAATTTGCAATTATAAAATAGAAAGGAATCCTGTTAAACTTTCTTTCGAGAAGATAGAAACTCCTAGTGCACCTTACAGAATATACCAGGACGATATATAATTTTTAGACGCAAAAGACCCATTTATAACGATAATTGAAAAATTCTCAGTATATGAGAGAATAAGAGAGAACTTCACTCAATTTGATTAAACGCTTTACCATACTTTTAAATTTGATGAGTACTTCAAAAAAATTAATTCTGGACAATGAACCCAGCTTTAATTCGGCCCTGTTTAAGGATTTTCTAGAGATAATGTAGAATACCAATTTATTACTCCTTACCGTCGCTCAGGTAATTCAGATGTTAAGCGATTTCATACTAGCCTGAATGCGAATATCAGAATCTTAAAAAAAGAGAAAAATGATCTGACATGGTTTATAATATAAATTCGGCAGTGCAAGTGAATTTCTTTAATTTGACAACTCATTAGAAACCAATAGAAATTTATTTCCAGGATAATGCCGTGGAAAATAAAAAAAATAATAATGCAATTAAGTCAAGAAAGACCAAAACTGAATAGAAATAGAAAAGATCAGAAGGTAAATACGTGTTTTAAAAGGGATTTTAGAGCACATAAGAAAGAAGCTAGAAACGAAAAGATTGCTTTGGAAAAGATTGCTAACAAAATATATGGAAATAAAAATCAGAATGTATACTGGGATCAGTTAATGCAGCTCTTTGGATCTTCTGGTTGATCGTGCTGAAGACAATGTTGCTAACACTTTTGAGGAGGAACTTTGCTAATTGCGGTAATAACGCATGTGACACAGGCGCAGAAGATTGAGTTCACGGACCTCAGCGTAGGAAACGGACTTACTGTGGTAGTTTTGGGTAAAAAACACCTTATTAGAGAATATCACAGCATCGTGCATATATTTAATGTTACAAGGTATGAAGACTACATAGAAAACTTAGAAAATAATACCATTGACGAAAACAGGCAGAAAATAGAAAGAAGGTTAGAAATGGTGGAAGGTAATACACATAGTGTAGTTAAACAATCCAATGATCAGATTTAAATAAATAAACGTTTTAGTGAACAATTGACTTAGGGCCATTTTTACAACTTGACGACAAAGTTGGTGGTAGTGAATGCCAACGTTAGCATAACAAGTCGATAAAGTGGCCGGCAGCAAATTTTCATTATTACAACTTGCCGGTAATATTAAATGTATATTTTGAAAGATTATTTAGATCGCGAAAAGTTGTGTGGCAACGACACACTTATTTTTACCTTTTAAAAATATATGCCGTTTTTGTTTCTGAAAATATAACATTTTGTTATTAAATAATAAATGTCAGCATCTAAGGAAACAATCGTGCGAAAATATGGTAATATAAACATAAATCCTCTTGGTAAAACTTATCACAAAGTCGAACTTGCCTTTAATATATAGCACATACTTAGATTAAAGGAAAGTTGTAATAATGAAAATTTGTTAATCTGACTGATAAAATCTCACTTTAAGATAACACCAAGTTGTAATAATGACCCTTAATTGTCTAAAATATACGATATGACAAACAAAAATCTTTATTATGAATATGTGACAATAAATAATCGAACCAAACGGGATGAATTGGAGATTCGAAAGAGGGCGATTTCGTTTCAGATAGAAAAACTAGAAAGAATAATTGACGAGGTTGAAGGAATACTTTTGACATCAAGCTTGGGGCTCCTGAGCCAAAATGTTTGACAGATGAAGAAATAGAAATATATGACATAACCTTTAAAAAAATACAAAATATTAGAATGACTGTAGCGACAAATAAAAGAAACATACTTTTTATCATCTAAATCCCCCAATTGACTCCTGAATTTTATGAAAACTTTTGTCCAACCAATTTCAAATAACAATAATCTAGAGTTAAGCTAAGAAACACAAACGTATATCACAAAAAGATAATGTTGTATATCATGAAACTAATTATAAGAAAAATTTAACAATGATAATAGATGACTGTATTGAATTATAAAAAAAAGTAATGTAATTATCGAAAAAAAATCGTTTATAAATGTAATGGAAGTAAATTCTGATTTAATTTTTGCCATATACACTATGAACAATATAACTGTAAATCAAACATGAAATGAAATGCCTACGACAGAAAGGTTTATGCTGAAAATATAATAATACATAGTTTGTTTAAACAAATACAAATAAATGTTGAAGAAAAAATAACATTAAAAAACATAACATATGAACATATTAGATATATACGATATATAAATGAATTGAGAGATGACCACAAAATTACTAATATAAATATTTACATTGTGATCATAATTGCAACGACTGTGTTCGTTGGGTGCTTGCGCATTAAATTTAAATCTAAGAAAACAATTATATCGATTCCCAGATCAGATAGAAGAATAAGATCATATCGAATAAAACGAATAAAAGTTGTTTGTTGGGTTTTGGTTTGCATAAGATTCATAGCCTACTATACTTATTATAATGTGATTTTTGTAAATCATTTGTGAATTTTTATAGCTAATTTATTAATATAATTCTCAGATGGTTTATAGAAGTCTTTTAATAAGTTGAAAAGTTTGAAACTTTTCAAAACTGTGGTTGATGTCTACTGACGATATATATATATATATATATATATATATATATATAAATATATATATATACATATATATATATATATATATATATAAATATATATATATATATATATATATATAAATATACATACATATATATATATATATATATATATATATATATAATTTTTTTTACGCAATGATAGCAACTATCAATAGTGGCCCCATGATAACTTCACTAGCAGCACTCTGGAACAGCTTCGACATTTCGTCAGTCTGGGTAGTTTTATCATTATTCCTACGTTCTCCTTAGTTGCTAAATAAGGAGTTTCGGAACTGATGCGGATACTTGATCGTTCGTTACTAACGAATTCTAAGTCATGTTAATCTTTCTACGAATATCTTCTAATATGTGAACTAGCTGTACAAAATTATACATGCTGGTGCAATTTAATAAGGATTCCAGCATGTCCGAAATTATATTCCCCGCGATAATCATTCGCCCCAACCTTTTTTCTAAATACGACCTCCAGTTGTTGAAACGTGAGGAGACAAGGACGACATGCTCAGCATCCTGAACAACATTCCCACTGCAATGTGGACAGAACGGAGAATCGTCGTGCTTGAAACGAAATATATATGACCTAAAACGGCTATGTCTAGACAAGAACTGTGTTAGGTAATAGTTTAAATCCCCATGTCAGTTGGTAGTTTAATTCACTAGTCAGCCATAACTTGATGTCGGGTATTAATATGTATGTCCATCTTCATTTTCAGTGGTTGACCAGCGTTTCTGCCACTTCTGTAAAGAAAAGTCTGTATTATCCCTATTCATGATTTCTAAGTACATAGATTGGTAGATTCAGAATCGATTAATATTCTTGTTGTATGGTTTGTTCCTTTCAACAAAATATAGGAAAATTTGTCCTATATATATATATATATATATATATATATATTTATATATATATATATATATATATATATTTATATATATATAAATATATATATATATATATATATATATATATATATATATATGTATATATATAAATATATACATTTATATATATATATATATATATATATATATATATATATGCATATTCTGTTTTTAAGATAATATTAGGTTGCACTGACCCAATTCGTGTAATGCGCAAAACTCGGCTTTTAAATTTGTGGCTCGAGAACTAGTTTCAATTTACCGCAGGTACCCAATATAATAAAGCAACCAACCTTACATATGTATGACGATAGAATTTAGTTAGGTGAGCAGGTAATGGAACTAAAGTACAACGGTATTTGGGAGCCATGCCAAATGGATTTAAAAATTATAACACAGTATTTTTCATTAACCTGTAATTCTAAATCGAGAACATTAGGGTAGATTCTAAAATTTATTGTAACAGTATATGTGGAAATTGATGAGCAGTAAGTGGGTTAGTTTTAATTTGATATCGTGCTTAAAGGTACGCTAATAAAGAGCGAAAAATTATACAAAAAACCTACGTTTGCTGTCCTTAAAGTTCTACAAGTATCTGAATTAACAGTTGAGTATTCAGATACTTGTCTAACTTGAAGAACAGCAAACGTAGGTTTTTTGTATAATTTGTTTGTGCATCAGTAAATAACATTGATTCATTTGAAGACAAAATTTCACAACATAAACAATAAATATAACTTAGCAGAAAAAAATAAAAGAAAAAGAGCCACCAACTGGTTGGACGAAGTACCTTATCTTCGTCTTATGCTGGTATTAAGGGCAACTGATATATCAGCGATCATCTCTTTAAGTTTCTATTAAAAACAAATATCTTTGCTAAAATCAATATTACTTACGTATTCTGGACACCAAATTTATTACATCCATTTTAATTTAAGGACTTTTGCTTATACAAAGTTTTAAAAGAAATGGAAAATATTTTTACAATGAAAAAAAAAGAAGTTATAGAGCAAGAGGTCACTTTATCAATCGCTTAAACTAGGGTATTGGCTAATATAAAATGTTTATATATTTCAGAGACTTTTTAACGCTTTAATAGGCTACTAAACGTTTATGAATACACATATAGCGATTTTCGACTGGTAATATCTTATGAAACCCTTAACAATTATTTATGAATTAGAGGGATATTTGTTAATATAAAACTAAATAGCATAAACCCTTAATTCATATGAGTATAACAGAAAGTTTTAATCATAAATTTTTCATTGCTGCTTTCTTATGTTTATTATTCTGTTTATGTCTTTTTTATAGTGTAAATTATAAAATTTGATTGTTATAAAAAAAAAATTTTAAATTACATTCATTAAATATTTTCCTAAAATCTTCAGTAATAATATGAATCTCCCCATGTGGTAGCTCTGATAGTACGTCACATTCTAAATGGTATAGTAAATCATAAGTACTGGTAACAACGTCAACAATAGTGAAACTATACTGTCTCCCATTGACATTTCCTGCAGGGTATATAAATACATATGTGTGTATGGAAGATTGTAAATCAAACAATATTATAGAAAATGTGTAGATGGGCGTAGATACATATATATGTAAATACATAAACGTAAGTATTTGTTTCAATCAATGGTGACTAAAAGGCGTAAATAAAAAAAAATGACAGTTATAAAGTAGAAAATAATAACGTCATTGTCATTGTAATTGTCATGCACATTGTCATTCCAAGCATAACTAAGAAATGAGATATATGTAGCTATACCTTTCAACTATAATTAATCATTTTAACAATTGTATCTTTATTTCACACACATCAACATTCAATTCAATTGAATACCATTCACTTTTTATTGTTTGATTACTTTCAATGTATGTTAAAAGAAATAAGTTTGAATTTTGTTAATAACTCGCATAAATTTCTCATTTACAATGCACTGAATAACGTATTGATAATAAACGGATGGGTAAAATAATATGAATTATATTTTTAACACCCAAGACCACAAAAGATATGTAAATCGCAACGATTCGTGTAGGGGTCGATATAAGTTATCCACCTTGTAAACTCCAATATACAAACATTAGGTTTTTAATGAATAACCACTTATGTTACGCACATAGTTTACATATATTTCATAAATAACTGAAATTGTAGTTTAATTCTTAACCCTTAAGGAGTAACATAGGCCTGTTGAATCACCTTTAAAATATATAAGCGGCTATATAGTTTTCCCTATCTCTTTAAACTCTCTAGCCCTCTAAGCAGCATTCCAGAGTTTGAGGAGTGATCCATCACAGAAAACGTTGTTTTTTTTTATTAATATCAAAGATGAAAAAACTTATATTCTGTCAACTTCTTTACGATCATCTGATATGAATTTTTAAAGAAACATTAAATAGTGGTCACATTATAAAATAGATTAAGGACCATTATTACAACTTGATGTTATCTTAAAGTGAGATTTTATCGGTCGGATAAATACATTTTCATTATTACAAAGTTCCTTTAATCTAAATATGTGCGATAAATTAAAGGCAAGTTCGAGTTTGCGATAAGGAGTTTACCAGGAGGATTTATGGTTATATTACCATATTTTCTTATTTTTTAATATTGCAGTACGAAACATAAGTCTTCTTCACTTGAACAATTTTTTGCCCGTCTTCTCACAGCTAGCACGATTGTTTCCTTAGATGCTGATACTTTTTATTTTATAACACAAACTTATATTTTCACAAGCAAAAGCTGCACATATTTTCAAAAGGTAAAAACAAGTGCATCGTTGGTACTAAAATTTTCGCGATCTAAATAATCTTTCTAGCGGTATTGTCACACAATAAGAAATATACATTTAATATGACCCGCAAGTAGTAATAATGAGAAGTTGCTACCGTTCACTTTATCGACTTGTTATGCTAACGTTGGCATTTACTACCACCAACTTTGTCGCCAAGTTGTAATAATGGCCCTAAGAGCAGTAAACTCGCGATAATAAAGTTTTTGGTTAGTTTAATGGAATTTTCTGAAAAGGCTTATGCAGAAATTGAAATAAATGAGAAAAACTAATGTATACTTGAAAATTCGCCAAAAACGATTTGGGAGAAGCCTTGAAATGTTTATCATATTCAAGAATTTAATGATTCTTTTAATTCAACGGTTCCTAAATAGCGGTGCTACGCATGAAGAGCCGAAAAATGTGGTTCTATATACCCTTTTTTATGTTATTTATTTATAAGTACATGCAAGCATTTTTTAAATCTCCTAGGTAAAAGAAGAAAATAAGACAGCGAAATTTAATCATCACTGCTTAATGTAAGGCATATGCTGCAAAATTCTTTCGAACAATGCCATGAAACTATCTTAACTAGCGAAACAATTTTATAACTAACCATCACTTAAAAAAAGAAAAGTTTGTTGACTCCATGCTTTCTGTGTTGCAGAATCTTAAATTGGACTCCACAGATGAATTTTATTTGTACAATGAAAATACAATAGGAGTCAATGCTAATAGCAGAGGCAAAAAAATTTAACACGAAGTCTACGTTTGCTGCCGCTGGTGATATATTGTTTGATGTCCCGGTGAAATAAAGAATTTATGATATGGCTCTTGACATAAAAACTCAAAATATTCAAAAATTATATGGTTCTCCCTTTGATCCGCTACCGTCTGACGAAACATCCGATTTTTTTTACTCAAACCAGCTTTTATATCATTGCATATATATATTTGTAAATTATTTAGTGCGCAGATGCCAGTGGATGACTGAAACCATATACCAGCGATGTTTTTTACCCTTATTTTATTATATTGGTAAATATAAAATAAAACATGAATTTCTGTTTATTAAAATATAATCTTTAACCTCAAAATATAGTTATATTTGTTAACCGCTCTCCGAATTTTTAGGGAGTAAGAACATATCGTATAGCAAATTAAGCTAACTTTGTACAGACAATGCTACCTCAATAGTATGTTCTTTATCAATTTTTTTGAAGGTGGCAAAGGAGAATTTTGAAACCATTATTGAATGCAGTGAGTGCTTCCAAATCTTAACCTTATGAATTTTAAAATGCTCTTATGCTGTACATAAATGGAATTTTGTAAGAAACTACTGGCTTAAGAGCAAGACTTTTAGAAGCATTCTAAACAGAATAAAAAGAAAATACATTGGTTCACACCAATGTCTGTTGGATTTCCAAAGGCAATATACTAAGGAGACATTATGGGCTAGAGACAGAAGTATAAATCTTGCTTCTAGCGAAAAGTGAGACCATGTACAATAAGTTTTCCAAAAACAATTTTAAGTATTTGGAGATTATTTTAACGAACATTTATATTGCTACATTAAATCGAATTCAGATTCATAGGATAATTGTTCGAAACTAATTAAAATCCCAGAAAAACATGATGATAAATATTCCAAGGCACAAAGGAAAGTCAACATCAGTTTTATTCAGCTTACACAGCAGAGCAGAACAACTGTTTTCGAAAGTCACAACACTTTCAACAGTGCTTATGTGTATATTGTGTTTGTCACCACTTTTAAGTTGAATGTGATAACAGTTCCTATTTACACAAATTTTATTGTGAAAAAGAATCCGAGAACTGTATCAACCTGATGTTAACACGTTTTTGTTTTAATACCCGTTTTACCGTTTGATTATTTTCTTGTCCCTTTGTTCTGAATTTTTTGTTCCATCATACCTAAGTCAAACTTTTTTGGTTTGAATTTTATACTTAAGTACATGTGAACGTTTTCCAATTTTTCATTGGTAGCTAAAGCCATAGCTTAAATTTGTATTTGATGATTATTATTTTACTTACATTATCAACGATATCGAAGCATTAAATAAAATTAATTTAAAACTAAAAGGGTTTTCTTGAATTAATATGTTGCCAGCGTATGATTCAATAAATGCCTCTATTTACAAAATATCCCTATAGAAAGGTCGGCTACAGGCAACGGCACCAAACTAATGTTCGTCTCAATGGTATTATGAATTGCTTTAATTTTAAAAACATGCACAATATAATAATAATAAATATTAATATCCATATATACTATGGATATTTTATTTTACGAAGTTGAAAGTAGTTCTCAAAAATTGCATCAGATATGGCAGGTATTAACACTTCGGTGCGAGTCGATTTTTCTACACAAATAAAATACATATTCTTTACCCTACATTAATACAAACAATTGTTAAGCTCATTTTCTTATTCACATACATATATTTTTAAGGAATAATGCCTTTGAGTTCGTAAAGCGAAAATGCGCACAGTTGGACGAAAAAGATTCTAAGTAAATGGTTTTGGTTATCGACGAAATGATCATAAGAAAAGAGTTTAGATATAATAGATGGATTCAAAACAACAGGTTTTTTAAGTACAAAAATATTGGTACTCATGCGTGTGTTTTTATGGTAAAAGCATTGTTTTCTAACTAGAGTATATTATGAAAAAATTCGAGTGAGATTCGCAACTCAATTTTAGTGCAGAACTGTTACAGCTGCTATTGAAAAAATATGCAGAAGTGGCCATTTAAACAGCTTAATAGTGGTTCCCTTTATGGCGATAACTGCTACAGATCTGCAGTTCAAGTTAACAATGAACCTCACAAATTTATAGACAATTTTATAAAATATCTGGATGACGTGGAATTCGTTGACCAGAAAAAGCGTGTTTTTTTTAAATGGTATGAAGCTCACTCTTAATTCAGTCCATTTACTGTTTAATGAAATTTTAAAAGAAGAGAGTGATTAATATTATGTCAAGACAAAATTTCATTAAAATATTAATAAAAAAGATATATAACAAAAAAAGATAAATAAATAAAAAATAATAAAATAAACAAAATATTACTAATAAATAATAAAAATTTTTCAATATATGAGGAATATTTTTATTTTTTTAAAGCTAATTCGGTCTACCGTATTCAAGGTTAATAAAAGAATTTATTAAATTTTTTACCCAACGTTTCGTCAATTGTTTGTCGTCTTCTTCAGGAGTTCTTTTGTGATGTAACAGTTATTAATACATTAGATACATATTGATAATAATAATAAAACAATTTAATTTAAATTATATTAAAATCACAGGTTTATTTTAAGCACAGTCCAATTTTAAAAGATGGTATTCAGTTTATCTTAATTTATAGCTATAATATAGCAAAAAAAAATTAAAACAACAATAAAAATTTGTTTCTATTCAAACAATTTTAAAAAAGTTTAAATATCCAAATCTCTGGATTTTACCAAATAAAAAAAGGTATCATCTTTTTTATTGTACTTTACGGAAAATATAAACGTTTTAGCCCAAATGCACAATAACGTAATAGAATTTATATGTATATATATATATATATATATATATATATATATATATATATTGCATAAGACCATTTGATAGGAATAAAAAAAATCATGGTATCGGTGCTGATAGAGACATTTCGCATATCCAACAACAACACAAGCCTTAGTTATCCTACATTAAAAACGCAGTAGTATTTTTCACTTCGGACAAAGGATCTATGAACTATAATAATTTTCTGCAACAAATAATAACACATTCCGCCTCTCAAGTTTCATCCTTGAATGCTCTCGGCAAGCTAACCAATTGTTTGTGTTATTCGAACAAATACCTCCACAAGGCAAGATGAAATATGTAATATTACGACCCGCATAAACATTTTTTCGTGGTTGTCATGCACTTATTATATATACATAATCTTATATAAATAATCTTTCGTAAAATTTAACAAAAGGAACCTTAAGTAGAACAAATTTCATTAACAAATAGACATATTTATTATTCAATTGAAATCCGAATTCCTTATCAGTCTTAATGAAGTTCGATGCATTTTCAGTAATTGTGTAAACTAAATTTGTATCCAACCAATGGCATGTGTAACCGAACAATTTTTTTTTCACTAAATCATACATTTGCCTTTATGCACATAAAGTCTATTTTATCAAGATCATTGAAAAGTTTTTCAACTTCTGTTAAAGATTTT